>JARFIW010000977.1:0-10381 GCA_036346225.1 Platerodrilus igneus | reverse complement strand
GATTCTTTGAAACCATTTGTTATCTACACAATTTTCGCCGTACGTGATATTTAAACTACGCAGGTGTTCAAAATAATATTAATTCTCAGAGCTTTTTAAATAAACCCTGTTTTGTATTTCGTGCTAAAGCATCTGACCGTTTCCAATATCCTTAGAATCGACATGTTTATCTAAACAAATTAAACTGAAATTGCCTTTTAAAATACGCAGGTGTGTTCAAACATCCTACTTCTAACTAACACTTCTAGGATTTGCATTTTATTGGGTTTTTACAAGTTTCTATAGATATTATCTGTACGTTTTGTTCAATACCGGTTACTTGAAATAGAGTTAATTAAGATAAATTTTGCACGTAATTTCCATTTGTTTAGAATAATTACATTACACGCAGAGCTTTTTAATACTGCTTCTTTTGATACAAAGCGTCTTGTACATGATTTAAATCTCTTATGTTTAATGAAACTAATAAATTTTATGCTTTTACGGTTTTAATAACGCGTATTATCTAATAAAATTCCTTATACACGGTGATTAAAATTATTTGATGTGATTATTTAATTTTCTACCCTGGTCTAAATATGAGTATTTTCCCCCTATTTGAATACAAATAATCCCACTTATTTGAATGCAAATATTAATCATTTAGCCCAAAAAATTACAAAAAATTGCCTATCACTCTCACCCTTATCTATCTAACTTACCTACCTTATCTCCAATTCAAAAAATATTTACACCTATCCTATATCCCTATCCTATTCCTAACTCTCACCTAATTCTATAAACTGAAATTATCCCTAACTTCATCCTACTTATCCATCTAATCCTATATACATCCTATATACCTATCCTATTCCTAACTTTTAACTAATCTTCACTATACTTTACTTCCCCCTACCTAATCCTATATGCCTATCCTACTCTTACTCTATTCCTAACTCTCCACTAATCTTCTATGAAATATCTACACTTAACCTATCTTATTTTCTTCCTACATTTACTCTTTATTCTCATCCTAAACCTATTCCTAATTATCTCCCATATTTATCCTATACCTAGCTTTATTTTCTATAAACACTTACTTCTACTTTTCTATATACACCTATCTCTATTCTTATCCTATTTAAATTTTACTCTATTATACACCTATTTCTCCTGTGGTGCTGGTTCTCCGGTATAAGGGAATAGTAGGTTGACGTGAAACCGTCCTCTCATTTCCGTACCTACTTCCCTTAATAAATATGTGCACTCCTTACTACTTCACTTATCTCAAAAGGTCCCTCATATGCAAGTGTAGTTTAGCACATGTCATCCTATCTCTATCCCTACTCTCAAGCTTTACTACTACCTGGTCTCCCACTTTAAATTTTACCCTCTTTCTAATTCTTGCGTTCATCTTCCTTGTATATTTTTCAGCTCTTTCCTTAACCTCTCCCTCACATCTACCAAAAGTTGTTGAATTCATCGTCCCTAGGCACAATTTGCCATGGTCTTTCGGGATACTGTTGCTTGATCAGCATGATGGGACTGGTTTCTGTCACGGTACTAGGGTTTCATTGATGAATGATTCAACCTTAGACAAATTGTCCTCCCATAAACGATGATTCCTATGTGAAGCTAAACGCAAAACTTAACTGTCTCTTGAATATATCGCTCAGCTGGATTCGCTTGAGGATGCCTTATGCTACAAAACACCACTTTAATGTTTTGCCTCTCCCAATAATCTCTAAATCTTTGATTATTAAAATAAGTAGCATTGTCTGCTAATACCGTTTAAAAGTTCCTACTTCCTACAAAATTGTTCCAATTTCTTGTTTGTTCCGACTGTGTTACAATCCCGAGTGGGATATAATTTGGTAAATTTCGAAAACACATCAGTCACAATCAGCACATGTTTGTGTCCTTTGTACTTTGACTAGATTACTCAAATAGTCAATAGCAACTAAGTCCAGGGATTTTGTACGTGTATACTTTGTACCACATCTTGACTCGTACTATTTTTGTACTTTCCTAAAGTACATAAGTGACAAGTGTTGATGACTGACTTTACTAACCCTAAGTCTTTAGTTGAAAAAACGTTTCCTAAAAATTAACCATGTCTTTCGGATCCCTATGTGACCATATCTTAAGTGCAGATCTTTGATAATTAATTTTGCTTGTACCCTATCCACTACATACACTTCCAATTCTTGAATTTTTTTACACAAAAAGCCGTTTATCATATGGAAGTTTTAAATCCCGGTTCATTTTCTAACTTCGTTCTAACAATCTGTAGCTCCTCACTCTGCCTCTGGTTCCTCAAGATCTCCTCTTCTCCATATACTGAATCATTTTGTAGTAGACTGTTCATGGCAATCATGATGTCACACGGTCTTTTGTTATCCATGTCCCTGTTTCTACTAAACGCGTCTGCTATAAAGTTATTTTCTCCTTAATATATTTAATCTCAAAGTCAAACTCCTGTAGTAACAACCCCATCGATATACTCGATTGTTAGAAAATCTCGTATTCATCAACGCACACAACGCCGAATGATCCGTTTCGATTACAAAATGTCTTCCTATCAAAAAATTTTAACTTCGTAACACCAAACACCACTGCAGCCATCTCCTTTTCACTAATCGTGTAATTTACTTCATGCGGCTTCAGTGTGCGTGAAACAAAAGATATGGGCACCTCTTCCCTTCTTGTACTTGGTACAACTCTGCTGCTAATGCACTATCCGATGCATCCGTCCTCAGTACGAAACCAACATCAAATCTGGGATGCCTCAAAATTAGTTGGTCGTGAAATTGTTCCAACAGTGTTAGATATGCTGCCTCTTGACTTTCCGTCCAACTCCATCTTACTCCCTTCTTCAGAAGTTTAAACAATGGACCCGCTTTTTCAGCAAATCCCGGTACAAACTTTTATAAAAGTTAAGGACCCCAAAAGCTCTTAATTTCCTAATGTTATTAGGTCTCGGATATGTCAAAAGTTCGTACAATCTTTCTTTATCGATACACATACCTTGAGTGTTCACCACATACCCCAGAAATTTAACGGTTTTTGAAAAAAATTCACATTTTTCTATATTCAGCCTCAATCCTGCTAACTTAAGCTCTAATAATATCCGTTCTAAATGAGAGTAATGTTGTTCCTCAGTTTCACTAAAAATTAAAATATCATCCACATAGTGTATGCAGAATTGCTCATATGCTCCTAAAATTGCTTGCATTGCCTTAATTAATGCTGCACTTGACGTTGACAAACCATACGTTACTACCTTAAAATTATAGATTTTCCTCTACGGAAAATCCTGTGTACCTTCTAGAATCTTTGTGTAATGGATATATATATATATATATATATATTGTTGTGATACTGTAGCAATACCGCTCCAACATTCTTCCTGCAGCTTCCATTTTTATTACTACTCTACAATTATTTCTAAATTTAAAATAAAACCCTAGATTTCGTTGCTTTTAATTTTTACTTAATTTGTTTTGATTTAACCTCACGTTGATGCGCTATTTTATTTTTAGTTCAGTCCTACGTTATCTCGACAATTATCACTTTTTGATGTGACTGTTTTAGTTCAGTCCCACGTTCAGGACTCCATATATCTTTGTGATGAGATACTTGAGTTCAGCCCCACGTTGTTGGGACATATAACTTTGTTGTGATACTGTAGCAATACCCTATGCGCCCTTTTTGTGAATTGAAGAGGCAAAAATTTTTAATCTGACAGTTTTTGATTTTTAAAGTATAATTTTAATTGCGTCGGCTAGCTCAGTTTTAAATTACGCACGGGGCTTGCGACAATACGACAAACAAACAATTTAAATCTACTTTCTTTAAACCAAAACACCATTACGCACAAATTATTATAATGTTTTCAAAAATATATACAGCGCATGAAAAGTTGAAAGAATTCTCTAACTAGAATTTTCATTCAAAAAATTGAATAAAAATTTATATAATTATCATTCCCAAAGATGTTCAAAAAGCCAGCAAAATCGCTAGTATTATTATTATTAACTGAAACCTGATGAACGTTCATTCATCCTCATTAAATATTTACGTATTTTACAATTTTTAAACCTGCTTGTTTTAATTAGAATTCTTGACGTAATTATGATGCGTTATCCATGCATGTCGCGATTCAGCTTGCAATTATGTTGCTTAAGGACTTGCGAATTTGTTTATTCAAATAAATCTTCAAAATATTTTTCATTAATTGAATTAATTATGATTATGATTTATATACAGGGCGTTGTCATTTACTTTCCAGTCTAATTCTCGTATTTTTTGTTTTCTTCAGAAAACTGTATCGTTTTCTGAGCCCTCATGTATTTTATTTGAAGTGCGCTATACCATTAGTCCTAACTACCCCTAAATGACCTCATTAACACAGCATTTTTCCTCCAAATTAGAACAAAAAATTTTTGAATAATGTTATTCTTGGCGCCCAACGTGAGAGCAAAATTCACATTGGTCCAAAATTAATATGTTTTATTTTCTACTATATACACAACTCCTAAATTATTCTTACACCCCTATTCCTATTTTAATCTAACCTATTCTATAACTATACAGCTATCCATTCCAAATATTTTATGATATATTCTTAATAACTGTTATTTACACAAGGCTCTATACTAAACATTTTATCTCCCTAATTTTTATCAATCTATACTTTTCCCATTTCTCCTAAATTTACACTACATTTGTAATCTACTAATATTTTAATCTCTATTTGTCTATACTTTTCCTATTTTTCTTAAATTTACATTACTTATTATAATCTACCAATATTTCAATCTCTATTTGTCTTTACTTCCCCATTTTTCTAAATTTAAACTACCTATTATAATCTACTAATATTTCAATCCCTATTTATCTATAATTTTTCTATTTTTCCTTCATTTAGACGACGTATCATCATCTTTTCATATTTCTCCTGTTTATCTATCCCTATTTATCTATACTTTTCCCATTTCTCCTAAATTTATGCAACGTATCATTATCTCTTCATATTTCTCCTGTTTAGCTATCCCTATTTATCTGTACCTTTTCTTTTCTCATAAATTTACACGACGTATTATAGTTTCCTAACATTTCAATTTCTATTTATTTATACTTTTTCCAATTTACCTATACCTCATCTTATTTACATCAACCTATACTAAAATTGTTTTCTTCGAATATTTCTACTGAACTATTTTATATTTACATATTTCTTCCCATTTCCATCAACCTATACTACTCCTACTTTTCCTAAACCTATCCTAATTATTATTAACCTATCCTATATTTTATTGTTTTCTATTATTTACAATAAGTTTTTATTTACTTATACTTCCAATTTTCATTAACCCATCCTACGCCTTTTGTCGTCTAATATTTCCAATAAGCCATCTGAAATTCACCCTTTCTCAAATTTTTCCTATCAATATCAATTCTGACTTTATGTACCTATAATAATTTTTCTTTACCCATAATTTTCAATCTTTCTTCAATAATGCCCTAACTTTATTTTTCCTATCACCTGGACACTTAATACCTTTATTTTCTTCATTTTCTTCGTCATCTAATTTTTCCTCATATTTATTTATCTTCACCCATTCACTTCTCTTTCTCTTCCTTCATCATCTAATTTTCCTTCAAAGTTATATATCTTCACACATTCACCATTTATTTTCAATTCTTCATCCCACTTAATGCATTTCCCTTTGAATAATACCTCCTTGCTTTCCGCATTCATTTTTATACCCAACTTATCTATAATATTCATCCCATATAGCGTCTATTTTTAATCCCAGTACAATCACGTATTCATTTACAAATTTCTCTTCTCCTATCTCACACTTCAGAATCACTATAATATTTACGCATGCAAACTTTCTCTTGTTTGGTGCTACTAAATTACACTTCTTCATCGGCATTATTTTCTTCGTTAATTTTCTTCTTTTAACAAAATCTTCTGAGACGAGTGATACCTCTGTTCCGGTATCTATGAGTACCCCAATTACTTTATCCTCTACTTTTTAAATTAATTATAGGCAATAAATTTCTACTAAAATCATTTTCCATTTCCAGTTTTATGAATTCCCGCTGATGTTCATATTTGTTTATTTCAAAGGGCTTATTTGGTTTGTTTTCTATTAAAAATTTGCATTTGTATTAGATGGGCCTGGTCGATTCGTGACCTCAGCATAGGTACCATTGATCCTTCTTGATTCCGTTAATTCTTCCTCATGTCCTTGGTTATTTTCGCTTCTGTTGTCATTCCTAATAGGGTCTTTCCTATTTGATGCTTGGCATGGTCGATTTTTGACATTCCAATTATTTCTCATGTTACCGTTAGAGTTGTTTCTAAGATTTCCTCTGTAATTATGATTTGTTCTTTCATATTGTATCCTGTTGATTGGTATATTCCTCGGCATTCCCTCTGGTTTTGTCTGTTGAGTAATTGTTCGACCTTCTTCTCTGCAATTCATTCCCATATCATCAAATCGCTGCAAGTATTCTAGGAATATGTCACGATCCATGATGTTCTGGAGAGCGATGTACTGTCTCACCTCTACTTCAAAATGTGCTGCCAGATATTTAATAATTTGTTTCTCTTCCAACGGAGGATCCAACTGTTTTGCTATACTGAATTTCTTAATTGCGTATTGTTCCCTGGTCATACCTAAATTTTTATTGTATTTCCCCATAATCAAATCGTTTCTCACCTTATATTGTTGAGTATCCCCCCAGAATTGTCTCAAAAATTTGTTCTCAAAATATTGAAACCTTGTTAATTCATCCTTGATCAAATCAAACCATGTTTCTGCATTGCCCTTTATCATAGCTTTTACTAAATTTAATTTATACTCCTCATCCGGTACGCCCTGCGTCAGTGTTTTGATGTCCTATAAGAATAATTTTGGATTAAGTTTGTTATGTCCTGAAAATTTCGAATACTGATCCAATGTTATATTTGGGTGATTCAGTCTTAAGGGTTCTTGATTATATGTCATCCTATTCCTGCCAAAATTCATTACATTAATTTTTATACCCTCAATTTCTTTAATTACTCGTCTAATTACCGTTCCATAACTTCTGTCAATGTTTTGTACTTGTTCTCCTAACTTCATAATTTTTCCATTTGTTTGTCTTTCATTAGCTTCTTGTATGGATCGTACCTTAATAACTTCATCTCTTACGCAGTCAATATCTTCCATAAGATTTATCACTTTATTTTGTGTTTGGAAAGGCATTTCTTCTATTCGCTGATTTGTCTCCCTAAGATCGTTACTTAATTTCTCTATTCTGGAACTTAAACCTTCCCCTAATTTATCCAAATTTTTCCCAAATTCTAGCATATTTTTCATGATTTGTCTGTTCTTCTCTGTCATATTGTAGTGCTTTAAAAATTTGTTTTCAAAGTCCTGATACATGTCTATGTCCTGTCCTACTAAATTGTACCATGCTTCCGCGTTGTCCTTTAATAAAGCCTTTATCGTATTTAGTTTAGTCTGTTCGTCAAATAAATTTCCCACTAGATTTCTTACACTATTAATAAAAATTTGTGGATTTACCCTGTTATCGCCATAAAATTTCATGTGTTGGTCCAATGATACTCCACCTGTAGAAAATCTGGGACCATCCCCGTTAAATTTAGATCATGTTGTTTTTTTGAATATTCACTAACTTCGCGTTCTACCCTGCCTACACTGTCTGATCCCTATCATGTAGTCCTGTCTACTTTCACGTCTGTTGTATCCTAATAGTTAATCTCTATCGTGTTCATGCGATAAATGCTATCTTCCGGACCTTAGATTGTCCCATTTCCTGTCGAAGACTCTTGTAATTATCACGCTCATTTCTTGTTCAACCCTATTCTGTCAACCTCTCCCCAGTGCTTTACGGTAAGACTATTTTTTCAAATTCTGAAACTCTCTTTATTCAGTCTTATCTATTTTCTCATCTTAGGGTTCTCCTATACTTGACCTGTTAATGTCTCATTCATTCGGTCAAATTTCTTATTCGATTTCTTTCACTCATCCTCTCTAACATTCTCAATATCATCTCGATTATTTTGATCCCTGATTTCCTGTCCTCCGACTGATTCTCTCCCCATACTGAACCTCCAGCTTCTTTCCATTTTCGTATCTTTAATTGTACCACAAATTGTTCCTATCGTTCACTCCAATTTTCCACTCCTTGACTCCTTAACACACTCTTTTCATCTGCATTCGTTCTAATCACTCAAATTATCACCCTCAAAAGTACCTCTAAATTTTATACACACAGATTTGAAACTCTCTTCTAGACTGCACAAGTTTTCCTGACATATTAAATTCATTCAATTTTATTTGTAACTCGAGCTCTCACCTTTTGGGTCGCCAAATATTGCTGTGATTTATCCCTATTCAAGTTCGACTCGTCCAATTACGTTCAATTGGGTGTCAAAGAATGCTGTGAAACCTCTTAAATTACCTGGCTGTGTTTGTTTCCTCTGTTCTTAATGCCTCGGCTGCCCTCTATCGTTCAGCTTCTCAATCTTCAAACATTAAAATTCATTGTAAAGCATTTCCATCACATCAACGTTCCTAAATCTTTACATCAATACTTTCTGAACTAACATTCAAAATTTTCAAAATTTTCAAATTCAGCATAAATTTTTCAATATCAGACGTATTTCTGATAAATCAAACTTTATTCATCGATATTTTAAGGTCATCCAGAATTAAAGTCCTTGTAGGATGCCTACTTAATTTACTACCTAACAATATATGCAGTGTACAAAGTAGCATCTTACCATCCTTTACGTTAATTAACCAGGTTCGTCTGATTTCCAGCATCGCCTCAAAGACATACCCTTATATAGTTTCATCTATAATTCAGAAACATAAACTACTATAATCTTTTAATTTTTACTATTTTTTTCATCAATTTCCATTACTTAAAATTTAAAATTTTCAGCTAGGTTTCAGTACAATTTCACTTTAATGTCTTCATTTAAATCAAATCAATTATAAAGTTATTTGTATCAACTATTCACAATAAATGTCGACATAAAAATGAGTAATACACTTTACCTGAAGGTTAACTAGGTCCAATTAAGCTTCAATGTACATCGTCCCTTTAGTTAATCACACCATTCCAACAGGATTATATTTACGGCTTCTAATTCTCAACGCTTTTAAAATTTTCTCCATCACCATTTATTTAAAGTTGTTTCTGGGCTTTTCCGGAACTCATCTGTGTATATCTGACCCTGGTTTTGTGGATCCAGACACGTATTTGAACCATTTAATTATTAACACCCCGAAAAATAGCAAAGAATTCATGCGTCTTTACACCAATATACGCCAAAACTGCCTACTTTTGTGTATACATTTCGTCGTCGTAAATTTTGCTAATTGGTACAGTGATACTAAATTTTATTACCTTGTATCTAAGTGCACTGAAGTACATTCATGTTAGCACGTAAATAACATAACTATTTGAATCACTAAAATATACGAGCAAAATTTTAAATTATTTTATCAAACTAAAATGCACTGTTTAACATCTTGAATCAAGTCGCGGATATAAGAGCTTTTAACGCATCGAATAGTCAAAAGTCTAAGAGGCCGAAATTCATATTACCACCGGTAGTATATGGAATAGCCGGCACGTTGCATGGTTGTCCTCAACAGACAATTTTTAAGAATTTCTCATTCTATGTTCCCAGTCCGTCGCTCGCGCGTCGGTTTTACGAATTTTCACTCGCCCCATTTAAATCTCAGAAATTTCCACACGGCACGCAAACATGTCCGAGAAAACTAATTAATTTTGTACAGAAATTGTTGTTTCTACCTCTGATATTTGCATCCTATTTTCAACCAATTGTGACCCTCGTGACGTTGCTTAAATCACGCCTTTACTATATGTGTCTTTGCTTGACGCATTTTCTCTTCCTTTTCTAACCTGTTCGTATTGGTGCAAATTGATATTCTTTATTATCGATTATATTTTAGTCCATGTGGACTATCTGGGTTAAATAACCCTGTATCGCACATTCTCGTGAATATTAAGCCGGTTTTCCAAGATCTTTGAATTTGTTATCTACACAATTTTCGCCGTACGTGATATTTAAACTACGCAGGTGTTCAAAATAATATTAATTCTCAGAGCTTTTAAATAAACCCTGTTTTGTATTTCGTGCTAAAGCATCTGACCGTTTCCAATATCCTTAATTTGAATTTTACAAACAATTGACTAAATGCTTTTAAAAAGCAGGTGTGTTCAAACATCCTACTTCTAACAAACACTTCTAGGATTTGCATTTTATTGGGTTTTACAAGTTTCTATAGATATTATCTGTACGTTTTGTTCAATACCGGTTACTTGAAATAGAGTTTAGTTA
>JARFIW010000975.1:0-102500 GCA_036346225.1 Platerodrilus igneus | reverse complement strand
TATACATGCAAATATATACATATGCGAGCGTGTGTGTGTATGTGTGTGTATGTGTGTGTGTGTGTGTGCGCGCGCATGTGTGTGTGTATGTGTAAGTGTGCCTATGCTGCGATTTGTTAAGTGATGTGTTCATTTACGATGAATTTGTTTTTTGATTTAAAACGAAGTAGATAGGTGTAATATCTTAAGCTATTAATGATTTCTATCTCTCACCTGTTATTTGTCTTTGCTGAATTCCTTGTTATGAGTACCCGTCCCTGCATGCAACCCAACTCTTAGAACTGCCCCTGCGTGTTGTTTGACCAGTATCCTTAGATAGTTTTCAGTTAAATTTTTTTTTAATTTTATTTTGTGGTTGTTTATTTAATTGCGAGTACAGCATGGTTAAACTCCTAATTTAATTCTTGGTGGATTATAGATTCTCATTTCAGTTCTCAGATAGACGCTTATATAAATTCTCAAATAGATTCTCATATCGATTCTTTGATAGATGCTTAGAGCCCTAAATTATATCAATCTTAAAATTATGTTTCATTAAAATTTTAAACTTACGTTTTAAAGTCAACCGCGAACGCTTATTGTATATTTTGGATTTTCAATCACCAACAATTCACTTCAATATTATTATTTAATTTGCTATTTTCAACTTCGCGTGTTATTTTGGTTCAGAGCAGTATGGAGCGTGCCTTCGTTGATGCAAGATTGACCCTTTTTCAGTTCGAGCAGTATTTAAAGGCCCGCCTATCACCTGTTACCATTGGTTTATCCAGCTTATTTCTGTTATTGCATAGGCGTTACTCTAGGTTTCATGTTTGTTTGACTTTCAATGTTCCTGATGCATGTTTATTTAAAGTGTATGGATGCATTACTATAAAAATGAATTGGATTGCGTACAAAGTTATTTATTTTACTAAATGTAATTGAATTCTTGAAGAATGAGTTTCCTTTTATTGATTAAAGTTGGTTGTGAATATTATACAGTGTGTTAGATGTTCGCTTTTTGTATCATTGGCGAGTTACGTATCTTTTTTTTATAATAAAGTGTTTAATTTTCTAGACTTTGTTGTCGTTTTTATGGAGCGTACAACCCTTGTGACCCTATATACCCCTAAATAACCCTATTATCATATATATACACAGGGTGAGTTTTTAGTGCGGCAACGGTCGATATCTCCGTTATTATAAAAGCTACGTAGACCAAATTTGGAGGCATATTAGGCATACCTAAAGTGCACATTTTAAAAATATTTAGAAGCATACAGGGTGTTTCATAATTCCAGGGCATATTAAACTTATATTTTTTTAAATGGAACACCCTATATATTATTACATTTTTGAAAAGCCCATAAAAAGAGCTTTAATTTGATATCAAATTGTATCTGTCTATTCCTTTTAGTTTTTGAGATATTCAACTGTTTTAAAAAAAATGACCCCGATTTGATACATTGCCACTGCACTAATACACAACTTATGTTAATTTTCAAGATGCAGAAAATTTTACCATATACCATAGTATATTTGTAAATATCACTTTTTTGAAATTTCTTCACAGTATACAGGGTGTGTCAGGTTTCGCGAAATGCAATTTTTAAATTTTTTTTTAAATAGCACCCTACCAATTTTATTGCTACAATGGATAGTTCATTAAGTGTCCTTTCATTTTTGTTAAGCATTCCCTATACCTAAATCCATTACTTTCTGAGATATTTTGATTTTCTTCAAATTTTATGAATGTTTTTAATTTACATAACTAAAAATAACTTACTATTGGAGAATATTATAAAACAATGAATACATTTTGATTAACAATCAACTACAGTTATCCAAAAACAATTTTCACTAAAGATATAACAACCTACAATAATACGCTATCAACAGAATTCTGCGAGATCAACAATATGCATTTTATAGAAAATGTTCAAGCAGGAAATCAGGCAGGCTTTGAAAAAATAACTATTACATGCAAAGTGTCATTTAGGTTTATTAATTGTAGTGTGTTGTCATTTATCAGGATATCTCTCTTGGAATATTCTTGATGCTAGTAGGAAATTTTTTAAACTTGCTCCCAATACCCAAATCATATTTATTTGTTCTTCCACTGTAAAATTCATTTTGAAAACTCCTTCAAAGATTACATTTAAAACAGAACTGATAATGTGTTAAATGACAACACACTACAATTTATAAACCTAAATGACACTTTACATGTAATAGTTATTATTTCAAAGCCTGCCTGATTTCCTGCTTGAACATTTTCTATAAAATGCATATTGTTGATCTCGCAGAATTCTGTTGATAGCGTATTATTGTAGGTTGTTATATCTTTAGTGAAAATTGTTATTGGATAACTGTAATTGATTGTTAATCAAAATGTATTCATTGTTTTATAATATTCTCCCATAGTAAGTTATTTTAGTTATGTAAATTAAAACATTCATAAAATTTGAAGAAAATCAAAATATCTCAGAAAGTAATGGATTTAGGTATAGGGAATGCTTAACAAAAATGAAAGGACACTTAATGAACTATCCATTGTAGCAATAAAATTGGTAGGATGCCATTTAAAAAAAATTTTAAAAATTGCATTTTGCGAAACCTGACACACCCTGTATACTGTGAAGAAATTTCAAAAGTGATATTTACAAATATACTATGGTATATGGTAAAATTTTCTGCATCTTGAAAATTAACATAAGTTGTGTATTAGTGCAGTGGCAATGTATCTAATCGGGGTCATTTTTCTAAAACAGTTGAATATCTCAAAAACTAAAAGGAATAGACAGATACAATTTGATATCAAATTAAAGCTCTTTTTATGGGCTTTTCAAAAATGTAATAATATATAGGATGTTCCATTTAAAAAAATATAAGTTTAATATGCCCTGGAATTATGAAATACCCTGTATGCTTCCAAATATTTTTAAAATGTGCACTTTAGGCATGCCTAATATGCCTCCAAATTTGGTTTACGTAGCTTTTATAATAACGGAGTTATCGACCGTTGCCACACTAAAAACTCACCCTGTATATATATATATATATATATATATATATATATATATATATATATTCTTATGCTACACCCCCCCCCCCTAACACTTTTATCTATTTTAGTTTAATAATGCTCCTGCAGCCTTATTCTCAGCACTACGAGTCACAGGCGGTTCCCCTTTTTGAAGATATAAGTTTGATTTTCTACACTTTTATTTTAAATTAATTATGCTATCAGTCGGTTCAATCCCGTACCATCAAGCTCCAGTTTCACAAAAATAAATCAAAATAGAATTTATATTTATACTTTACCACAGTTCCCTGGAGAGTCCTTGAATGCTGGCGCGTACTGTCCAATTTCCGATCGGCGACCTGCGTTGCTGTTACTGCTTCCCTGCCTTATCAATCCTAAAAATTATTGTGCAGTTAGTTTCCTAGTTAACTTTCAAATAAAACGAACAACAACATCTAACCGCTTTGATTTTCTTTCCTCACTTTATGAATGTATCCTTTTCTCAATTTACCAGTTGCACATATACACGCCAATCCTTATAAATTTTATTTTGTCTTTAAGAGCTCACCAAAGTAGCGACCATCTTGAAATTTCTAAAGATTCAAATTTCTTTCCTATTAGGCACCCAAATTCAAAACGGTTTTAATAAAAGTAACTTATTAAATAATTGTCTATGTGGGAAAGTCATTTAGGTTTTTTTTAACTGAAAAAAAAATTTTTTTTGCTGATAATAGAGCGGTTTAAACAAAACCAGTAACTTTCCCAAATGTGTGAATAATTTTTTATGAATTTTCATCAAAAATGCATACTACAATTCACTTTATTTATCGAATAAATCAAGTATTAGTATTTTTTAGAAAAATGTACCTGCAATGTGCTGCCGTGGAATAATTCAGAACTTCCATGTCACACACTATTGTAAAACAGAAATGGTTTGAATACATGCTATACAAAACAAAACACAACACACATACAGGAAACGCTATACTATTGAGGTCAAACTAATTATGTTTTCGACTATAGGTGTAATTGCTCGTATATCTATTTATAACTTTCATTATGAATATTATTTAGGCTTCAGCATTTATTGTAGAAAAGAATAAACACAGAGATGTTAATTTTTATGTTTTGAGATAAATTTAAAAACGACCGTCTCACGCCAGTAATGCAGTGGCTGCAATGATAAATTAGGTTACTGTTAGAAATAGATATTATTATTAAAAAACACAAATCACTTAACACGTATATTGAAACAGTTGTTCTAAAACTATTGCATACTGTTCTGATATGTGTGTTAAGTGATTTGTGCTTTTTAATAATAATATCTATTTCTAACAGTAACTTAATCTGTCATTGCAGCCACGGCATTACTAGCGTGAAACGGTCGTAATATGACAAGCTGCATGCAAAACGTAAATAAATAAAAGCAAAACAAACTTTGTACTACTTAAAAATGCAAGACATGCATTTTTATTCTACCAGAGGAATGTTTACTGTGTGCGATTCAGTACACTTTGTTTATTATTTCGTCGTTAGAAAATGATAAAGGAAACGAAGAGGTGATATGAAAACAAACCAAACCAATATTTGTAGCTTTTCACAAACTGTAATCAAAACCCACTTGACACTTTACCTAATCATTTTTTATTAGAGATATGTTTAAACCATTATTCTGTTTTTTCCGTTTATTGGCTATTTAATTAATATAACAGCTTTGTCAATTGCATATAAGAAATTGTAAAATAATTGTGCGATGCCATTGTAGGAATGTTAAATCTTATGATTTCTTGTTCCCTAATAATTTTTTTTACAATAGATATCGGAATTTCAAAGGTGTTCACTGGTTATAAATGTTAGAGAATATGTATAATTAAAATATGTGAGGTTTATAATAGGACTAATAAGTTCCACAACACTGCCATCTACATGTACTCCCCGGCACTTCATAAATCAAGTAGGCGGAGTATTATACTTTATATCCTTTTCTAATGAATATGTGCATCTCGACATTTCGTCCCGCCCTATGCAACCTCACCCCAACCCGCGCTTTTACAGCAGATGGTAGGTAACCTGCTGTGATGAGCTCTTAAACTACAATCATTCACAACCAAACTTCTTACAATAATACATTAAATTCTACTTTCCTTGTTTGTTATGCCCTCTGATCTTGAAGTCCTCTCTGCTTCGTATTCCTTTCTTCAGCCGCTTGTTCTTACTCCTTCGAATAACCTTGTGAAATTAATCTTCTACTTGCTCCTATTAACTGCACTTTCAGCACGGTAAATAAAACCACAAAATTCTTGGTTGATTCTATTTTTTGATTTGGAAAAATTTTTCTATACATACAAGTTTAATTTTCAGTTTCAATATATCACAAATCCCAGTTTTTTGTCTAAATTTTACAACTTTCGATAAACTAATTAGACTTCTGGTAAATTTTTTAAATAATAGAATCTATCTTCTAAAAAATAGAATTTTTTGACCATCACACAAAACTTATTTTATTTATCTTATTGTTACCCCTGGCAACCTTTCTTTCAGATGTCTGCCTACTACCTTTTTATTGTTGTTACAGTTCATATCTACCTAAATGATCCTAAACCTACTATACAGTTTTTTATTACATCAACACATGCCTACTTCTTAATTATATCTGGCTAACTGTCAAATAAACATAATTAAAGTTCAATAAATCTACAAAAGTGTTTTTGAGTAATATTTCTTCTTGGTGCCTTTTAGGGTTCATTTTCATTTGTGAACTTAACTCTAATACAACATGGTTTAATACCATACATTTTGTTTCAATTATTGGCTTATAAATAGGTACATAAACATGCCCCTTGATTTTGATCAATGAATACATTCAAAACCAATCTCTTTAACCTCCAGTTCTAAAACATTTTTAACCCTGTTTTAATTTATTATTATAATAAGAATAACCTAAATTTGTTATAATAAAATCAATTTCTATTTGTATTTTTTTGTTGCCATTTTACGAACCATGCTATTTAAATGCGTCCTTTTTGATTTTTTGTAGAGTTTCTAAAAATGTTACTTGCATTTTCATTCGATTATGTTTAATGGTCTAGCAAATGCTTCAGTTGTTTGCTGATAGCTTCTTTTATGTCTTTTTGAATATTTTATTTTTTAGGCAACATTGGAACTGGTACATACTCAACTTCAAACTGACTGGTTTCAATGGAAGCAAATTTTGAGAATCTGAATTTTCATGTTACAGCCTCCTCGTTTATTATACAGCCGACAGCACTGCATTCAAATTCAAGTGATTCAATACCTTGTTGTTGTGTTTTTATGTCTTGCAAAGGTCGTTCACTTAGAGTTTTAAGATTTTATTATACTTTTCTAAAATATGGAACAAGTCAATATAATTGGTAAATTGAAATTTAATCTTACCTCTGAGCGTTCTAAGTTTTATTTGCATTTGTTGAGCAGTTATTATATAACCTTGTTCTAGCATCCTCGTGACTAAATGATCGAAAATTTTATCTGAACGAAAACGCTTACCATCCAGTGCTTTTAGAATTTTCTTTTCGTGCTCGAGTCTAAGAGAATAATGTGTCTCATCTGTGTGGCAGGATTTTCGACTTTTCTTTGATTGCTTTATTTCCCGCAAAATTTGAAATTTATAATCAATTTAAACGAATATTTCATTGATATTCAAACATAAGAAACAAACAACATAGAGCATAACGAATTTTCTCAATGTAAACAATTATAATGCCAAACTAAATTTTGATCTTGCATGAAACTAAATCGTACAAGGTTAATATCTATTGCATGTATACACAGAATATAAAGGCGTCCTTACTAGTGCATAGACTGTTTTTCAACAGACGTTGTCGTTGTCGTTAGTCGTTACTGTTTGAGGCACATGTTATTTTATTTTATTTAAATTTATATTCATTCAGGTATCAGGTTAGATTAGATAAAGTAAAAGTTGTATGCACCTTTCAAACCTGTAGTACAATTTGGTAGTTTTAGAGAATTGACCGTCAAAACAACAACCATTCGGCTCGCTAAGTAGAAATTAGAATTTTTTATGGAATTATTGTTTCTTTGGTTTAAGTGAAAAGTTTAGTTTTTGGTGCTTATCCTGTGGTCGTATACGGATAATCGAGTGATTCCTTTGGCTACCAATCCTTAACCCTAAATCACTACGTATCAAGAAGTCGACTACAGATGGTAACTGAATATTTATTGTTTGATTTAAATTTTGTCTACTATATATAGTCCGCAAAATGAACCTTAGAGAAAATATTATTCGTCATACCAGCGCGAACAATTTTTGATCCTCGAACCGGGATGTTGCTTATTTATTGTTCTTAAAATTATCAAAATTATTTGACATTCATAAGTTGAACTATAACATATTGTTTTAATACTTGAAGCATTATTAAACGCGATTGTTTGTTGGTTGGAAGGTATAGATAATTTAGCGTTAATTCAATTTTAGGATTGCAACGATAATTATAATTGGAATTTAAAGAATAAATTAGTTTGTTGTATTTTATAAACAAGTAATTGCTTAATTTGGTAAATAGTTAATACGATATTAATTTTAAATTAATTTAATTAAAATTTGATTGTTCTTTAAACCCAAACAATAAGTTGTAATTATGCCTGATAAAAAAAATCATATTGAGAGCAGCTCAAAGTGTTAGTAGCGAAGGAGGAAATGTATTTTTTGAGAGTTCAAAAACTTTACGATTTTAGTCGAGATATAGATAATGCAAATATTCTAAAAAAAATTGTTATCAAATTAGAGTTATTCGAAAGCACGCAGAAGGAATATTTAAAAATTGTTGAAATAATTAACGAACTTAAATTACAAATGAGGAGTTTGTGCCGAACTACCAAGCGCAGGAAGCCTTTGATGACATGTACTGTAACATTTTATTAGCAGCTAAAAATAATCGTGTAAAAGCTTTGAGAGGTAATGTAAAGATCAATTTGACTACACCACCAGGCTGTATGTCACATCATATTACGCCATCTTTGCCGAAAATATCGTTGTTTTCGTTTTCAGGTAATTTTCAGGATTGGTTAGCTTTTTATGAATGTTCTAAAAGTTTCTAACCATAAATTAAATAAAGTGGATAAAATAAATTATTTAGTTGGGCAGTTTTCAGGAAAAGTTAAAAACGTTTGTGCTGAATTACCTCCCATTGGGTCTAATTATAAAATTATTTGGGACGCTCTTGTTGAAAAATATTAAAACCCCCGTGTTTTAGCAAATAGTTATTTGGAACAAATTTTAGAATTCAAACCAGCACAATCTGGTGCTTTTAATAATTTAAATAGTATTTTAGAAAAATGCGATTCAGCATAAGGCATTACAAAAATTAGAAATTAAAGATCTGTTAGACTTTACATACGCTTATTTGTTATGGAGTAAATTAGATTCTAAAATCAGAATAACGTTTGAGATACACGTCGAAAGTCTGATATTTTGACATGTAAAGAGGTTGTTGATTTTATCAAAGAACAAATGCAAGTTTGTACCATGTCAGCTAGTTCAAGGAAAACTTTTGTATCGTTTTCGTCCGAAGCTAAACCTCAATCATTCTTTGTTAAAAGTAGTAAGAATTCGAATAAATGTATTGTTTGTACATCAAATCAGCACCATTTAATAACGCAATGTAATACTTTTTTAGAAAGATTGCCGTTAGAAAAATATAATACTGTTAAAGAAAAGGGATTGTGTATTAATTGCTTTGGAAATCATAAGTCAATTTTTTGTAAAAGTACGGTATTGTGTAAGATTTGTAAATATAAACACAATAGTTTACTTCATTTTGTGTCGACACTGTGTTTGAAAAAGGCCAATGCTGAAGGCATTGAAAGCAAAAATAACATTAGCAATAAATTAGATATCGAAAGCAGTCATTCATTGAATGGGGCAAAAATGGACACAGTAGATTTGAAACAGTCTCAGTCTACTACTTCTTCGTTTTGTTCAACTGTTGGCACAATTGTGAAGCAGTATTCTGTCACCTTTTTATCAACTACGGTTGTATATTTTTTTGATAAAATGGGACACCGACATAGAGTTAGATTTTTATTAGATTCCGCCAGTGAAGCTAATTTTTTGACTACAAGATATGCAAAAATGTTACATTTAAATGTACATCCATGTAATCGATTCATTAAGCGAATTGGTAGCAGTAGTAGTTTAGTTCACGGAACGTCAACGGCTGTTGTAATTTCTCGTTTCGATTCTAAGGTTAATTATTCTTTAGATGTTTTACTAGTAAAAAGATAACATATCGATTGCCAAATAATAAAATTCCAGAAACATTTTTAGACGATTTTTCTCATTTGAACTTAGCCAATGATATGCCAAACATACCCAGCCCAATAGACGGGATTATCGGTGTTACCCTATTTCCTTTTTTACTGGGTACTCGAATAGTTTGTAGTTCGGTGCATTCCCCAATTGCCATGGAAACCACGTAATTATGGGAGCATTTCCTATATTTACTTCCAAATCAACCCCACTTCAGACGTTTCACACGGTAGTTGAACCATCATTAGATAAATTAGTTAATAAATTTTGGGAATTAGAAGATATTCCACAAAAGGTATTCGAAAATCCTGAGAATTTGGAATGTGAACAAATGTATTCGACTACCGTTCAGCAAGAACCTTCGGGGCGTTATGTGGTAACGCTTCCGTTTAAGTTTAGTGCTTTGACATTAGGGAAATCTTACCCTACTTCTCTTGAAGCAATTATATTCTTAAGAGAATAAATTCGAAAAATCTCCTGAATTTAAGGAGAAACATAGTGCAATTTTTAAAGAATATTTGCACAATGGATATATGTACCTAGTGGAAGGGCCACCATCTTTTCCAAATTATTGTATTCCGCACCACGCTGTATATAAGTTAGATTCGGTCTCTACACTAATTCGTTGCGTATTTGATGCAAATTGTAAGACCACTTCTAATGTCTCATTAAATTGATTGTTACACACCGGGCCTAAGTTGCAGTCTGATGTGTTTAACATATTTCTGAATTTTCGTTTATTTTCAGTTGCATTTACGGCCGATATTCGTCAAATGTATCTTAGAATTGGGATGCATCCTGATCATAGAAAATTCCAACAAATACTTTGGCGTTTTTCTCCACAGGAAGAAGTTTCAACTTATTGTTTACGTACAGTTATTTTTGTGGTAAAAATTCTACGTTTTTAGCGCGGAAAACATTGAAACAATTAGCAAAAAATGAATCTAGTAATTATCCATTAGCTTCTAAAATAATTCAGCGTGATTTCTTTATGGATGATTTAGTATCTAGCGAGAGTTCAATAAAAGAAGCGAAGGTGCTTTATTTGCAGTTAATAAAATTATTTAAATCAGGACAGTTCCATTTAACACAATGGGCTGTAAACTCTGCAAAATTGCTTATAGAAAATGAGTTGGATGAGTTATATAATTTATTGAAGTCCGATAAGTTCAAACAAGCTTTGAGTAATAAATTTTCGAGTCTAAAAATAGTATGGAAATTCCAACCGCCGGTTAACTCTCATTTTTCGGGTGTTGGGGAGTCTCAAATAAAGACTGTCAAAACTCATTTGTAAGAGGTCATAGGTTATCAAATTTTCTCCTATGAGGAATTAAATACAGTTTCTAATCAGATCGAGGCGTTACTGAACCCCCGACCGTTGGCATGGTTAAGCAGTGATCTTGCTGACCCGATTTCTTTAACCCCCGCTCATTTTTTGACGCTTACCCCTCTGTCATCATTACCTGCATTAGGGCAACCCGCTCCATTTAAAAGTTTATGGGAAAGAAAAAAGCTTATGGACCATCTCGTCCAGGGTTTTTGGAAACGTTGGCATAGTAATTATTTGACACAATTTCAATTGTGTCAAAAGTGGAATGTTCCTGATTCCTCTATAAAACTAGGAACTATTGTGATTATCAAACAAGATAATTCACCCCCTCTTCAATGGCCGGTTGGTATAATCGAAGAGTTATTTCCAGGAGCTGACGGAATAGTTCGTGTTGTTAATGTCAGAACGAAATTTGGAATTTATAAAAGACCAGTGGTTAGATTGTGTCCACTGCCTTTACAGTAAATTTGACTTTATAATAATAAAGTAATACTTACGTTAATTTTGATGCTTATAATATTTTTATTTTTATTTCATTTGTTGGTGGATTCTGAAAATATTTTTCAGGTCGGCAGGGGGGTGTTTGAGCCACATGTTATTTTATTTTATTAAAATTTATATTTATTCAGCTTTGATTAGATAAAGTAAAAGTTGTTGTATGCACCTTTCAAACCTATAGTACAATTTAGTAGTTTTAGAGAATTGACCGTCAAACCAACAACCATTCGGATCGCTCAGTAGAAATTAGAATTTTTTATGGAATTATTGTTTTTTGGTTTAAGTGAAGAGTTTAGTTTTTGGTGCTTATCCTGTGGTCGGTGTACGGATAATCGAGTGATTCCTTTGGTTACCAATCCTTAACCTTAAATCACAACGTATCAAGAAGTTCACTACAGATGGTAAGTGAATATTTATTGTTTGATTTAAATTTTGTCTGCTATACACAGTCCGCAAAATGAACCTTAGAAAAAATATTGCTCGTCATACTAGCACGAACAGATACTAAAGGTCGATTTCTACCCGTATACACGGTGTTTAACAGCATCGTTGTTTAAGCTAACCTAACAGAATTTACATTATTGCTGCGTGTATACATGGTAATTGACATCAAAATACAAACTAGTGGAATCAATATTTTTGTTGTATGTTGAAGCACTTATTGAATATCTTGAAGTTTGATTCATAGCATTTCATTGATCCATTTATGAGATATACTTAAAACCGTGTATAAAGCCAAATAGCTATAGTCGCCATTTTGCTTTCTGATTTGTGAGCTTATGACTGTTTCGATTTGGAGAACTTTTGAATTGATACGCATAATAATACAACACTTCTCATATTGTTTGTTTGCAATTTTTTTGAGATCAAATAATGGGGTGACAGGATTAAAAAGCATTGCTTTAACGGTTAGTTATCCATTACGATATAAAGGCCCATGCATTCAGTGCTTTCATCGTTGCTTGCTAAGCGTCAACAATTTATCTTTTTGCACACTCATCTCCCAATTTCCTTTTTAACACGTACGAACTAAAATAACAGTAGTTGCTTTAATTACTTTTCGTGGAGTAAATTACCTTCATTCAATAAAAACACGATAAAGCAAAGCTGACATTGTTACTGTGATTTATACATTTGCAATTTAATCACACAAAACATCAGCGGAAGAAGCCTGTATGCTGACAGAGATCGAATTACTAATTTAAGTCGGATCACGCACTCTGGCCAAGTACAAACCAAAAAGCTTTGAGTGTTTATCTCTATAATAATTTAGGTTAATAGAATTTTCAGCAGTTGATAGGCTCGTAACTACTTTCGGAATTTCCGAAACTGCTTAATGCTTTATATGGACCTTTCTGCTTTCCAGATCGATTGGAGTTCAGAAGTAGATCTGACTGATTTAATTCTGAAATGAAGCTCCTGATTTAGTACTGCTTAGACTCTACTACAATGTGAATTATGCAACGTGTATTCAGACAGAAACCTATGAAAATTCAAAATTTCGAACTAATTTTCGCTTTTCGTTGGAGCTTCAAAGGGAATATTGATCTAAGGGCCCGTTTAAAACACCACGAAAGTTTAGTTATGTTTATCTGCATTCAATAAATTAAAGATAAAATGGAATTGAACATTAGAAGCAATATATCTGTTAAAATAATTTGGATACAAAGTTGCGTAATTATTTGTAAAACTAAGAACCTTTTATTGTTATATGAATGATATCGGTAATAGCTTTCATGAGTTCAAAGTATATGAAGTCTATTTTTTCAGATACACGGCTTTCTGGTTTTCATTGCACGAAAATGTGCTTACCCAAGACATGTAAAATTTCAACATCCACATGGCATTTTACATGTTTCACATTGATCATCACTATGCTTCTTTGATTTATTATTTTTAATATTTTACTACGCGGATGGGGGGTGTGAGCTGCCCTTGTAAAATCTGACAAGCACCCTACGCACACTTCATACAACACTTTTACTAACATCCATGCACAGAATTCACAAAAGCTCTAAATCACAACACTAAAGTTGATATAAGAATAATATATTGCATTCAGTTATTAGAGAACCCTAGTTTGTAGCATGCAGCAGTGCCCTTAGTTTAGATTAGCCTGAGAAAAGTACACCCGTATTTGGAATACCAAATCCATTTATAAAATCTTAAACTGTTATCCTTGCTGTTCGAATATTGTTACGTTCTCAACAGCACTGAACACACTTAGATTTAACATTGTTTATTTGGTCAATATAAGCTAGATTATGTAGAAGTATTGAAATAGAATAATTATAATACTCAAATGCCGCTACACAGACCACTGATGATAATTGCATCAATATTCAATTATTACATAAATTCTTTGTTAAATCGAGGAGACTACTATATTTTTTACTAACTAATCGCGTACGCGAATGCACTATTAATTTATCTACCCAAGTGCTAGGCGACATACCATAATTAATATAAACAGTAGACGTGTTTATTTTAACAACTCAAATACCAATCTGTCATATCACCCATGAATTGATCCCAGTCTGAATTGCCTGTCGGGTCAGACGGTTTATATATCTAACTGTACTCCTTCTACACTGATCTAAACGTCAGTGGAGCATTCTTGCATCTTCTCATTATGTTCAACCTTTCTAGCCGTCAATCATTTTATTGTTCGCTCCATTGGTTTCCCTTTCAATTCTATGCAGTTCGACGTTATTGTAACAATGCAGTAACACATGTGGCAGATAATACTGTCGTAAGCGTCTTATAATTTTTCTATCATTTTTTTGTTGTGTAGCTAGATTCCTATTGAAAACTAGATTATTACGGAAATAGAGATAACGTAGTGCAACAAAGCACCGAACTAATAATGAGAAATTTGGCACCTCTTCCAATTATGTATCTGCTCATATGAAACTCTAGCCATCTTCCCACAAATGCGGAAGAAATCAACGTTGAAGTTCTGCGTACAGTAACTGTAGATGCTGTACCAGAACCAGATTAAACGCAATGACTACTGAACAAATTAGGACGCAAGTTAAAAAGACTACACCCGCTGAAATTAAAAAACTCATTAAAAAACTAAAGACAAATAAAGCTCCTGGCAGGGACAAACTGGATAACATTTTAATTAAAAACTTCACACGTAAAACAATAGTACAATTACACTACATAATCAACGCCATTCTTACTCATGCATACTTCCCCAAATCTTGGAAAAACGCCATCACTACACCAGTACCTAAACCAGGTAAGGACCTTACAAAACCCCCCAAGGATACAGACCTGTTAGTCTCTTAGATTCACTAAGCAAAATAACTGAAAAAGTTATCAATGACAGAATACAAAAGCACTTACGTAAAAACAAAATTATCACATGTACTCAATTTGGTTTTAGGAAAAGTCACAGCAGCACTGGACAAGTCGCTAGAATTGTTAAAGACATAATCACTGGATACAATGAACATAAAATAACATACATGACACTACTAGACTTTGAGAAAGCTTTTGACAAGGTTTGGTTCATGGGACTATTACACAAACTCATCACATACAAATTTTCGACATATCTAATTAAATTGATAAACAGCTACATAACAGACAGAACTTTTGCAGTTAAAATAGGGGATTCAACATCTGATAAAATAAAAATCAAAGCTGGGGTACCACAAGGGTCGGTACTTGGCCCTACGCTCTATCTAATCTACATAAATGACATACCACAGACAACCAACACTAGACTTGCTCTATATGCAGACGATACAGCTTTATACGCGACAGAGAAAGACTCTTCGACAGCTCTCACTCACGTAGAAACACATGTTAAAACTTTAAATAAATACTTCAATAAATGGAAATTAAAAGCAAACACTGACAAAACAGAAACAATACTTTTTCACCGTAGACATACACACAACAAACTAAACAGAAACGCAAATATCCTAGGCACACAGCTAACACCGAAAGACAGCATTAATTACTTAGGGGTACACTTAGACACCAGACTAACATTCAAAACACACATAGAAAAAACACTCAAAAAAGCACTCTTATTACTCATACAAGTTTATTCGCTAGTATCACTCAAAAGCACACTCAGTACAACCAACAAAAAACTCATCTACACTGCAATCATTCGACCAACACTCACATACGCCGCTCCCACCTGGGTGGGAGCCGCAAAAACACACATACAAAAAATTCAAACCTTCTAAAACAAATGCCTGCGTTTAATACTGCACAGAGGACGTTATGAAAAAATTGTAGACATGCACGATGACGCAGAGTTGCTAAAAATACACGAGTACATAACTAAAACATCTCAAAAATTCTACGAGCAAACCAGAAATAATAACGAAAATAAATTAATTAAACATTTAACGCAAATCAGAAAAAATAATATCCCTAAATCATACAGACACAAATATCCCTATCAAGGTTTAGCAATCTTCGATAGTGAATTTTGAACAGTTACCACCCGTCACCGCAACAGTAGAGGTTTTTTTCTAAAAAATTTTCTTCAACTAACTCATATAACTTACCCATGCACCTACCTGGAAAGGATCGAACCGCAATAGGCATCCTCACAGTGCAATCTGCAGTAACCAAAGCCATGCCTGCAGGATTCCATTACTGTTTTTCGGGACCTCACCATGGCTATAACCTCTGCAGAGTTCGCCAGATGATAAATTCACACCTGTGGGTAAGCGACGTACAGCAGGGACCACAGTAAAACTGCTAACATATAATACTGTACATAGAGAAAATTAAATTCTTTTAGTTTTTAAGTTGCCTTATGTACATAAATGCTAATTGTAAATATGTTAAATAGAAGTCTTTGTTGTTGTTGTTGGTGCTTTTCAACGTGGTATGGTCGTTGTCTATATTAAAAGTCGCGTTCCGGGTATGTAAAGTGCTTATGCGAATGCACCTAGCAAATATTCGAACTCCGCATTTTCTTAAAATTACTCGAAAATTTAATATACGACGGCCGAGAAGTGGACCGAAAGGCGAGATAATCCTTATATCATAGCGAGCACCCTCTTCTGCAAATTCAATTTCAGCTGCATGAGATGATGTACCATCATTTACGAAAATCATACGCAGCACCGAAACTTGCATTGAACTCGTGTACGAGATTGTTAAAAAATTATGTACTTTCATGTCGAGATATACTACACGGTCCTGCAACTGCTATATGTATAGGTACGTTGCTAAAAAAAAAAAAAACATGGTCCACCCACCCAAGTACTGACCAGAGCGAGAGCTGCTTAACTCTGTAAACGTGCGATCTCCAATAAACGCACACGGCTGTCGCTGGAAACGAGTCGAAAAGTTTGAAGAGTCAGGTTTCAACACTATGCTACGTGCAGCGACGTAGTCCAAAAGACAAAAAAAACAAAAGAAACTGACCGGGCTCAATCGGCGAGTGGGCGAGGTATTACATATACAAAATTAAAGAAAGGCTTGAAATAAAAAAATTACACTTACTCACAACTAAACATACACAAAAAAACCTCTAATTAAAAAAAATTAATTATGTACAAAAGCATAATAGTACTAAAAAACAAACAATCAATAATTACAAGCTAAACCTATCAATAAAATTAAAAAAATCATTTTTTAAAATGGTGAGCTGCCGTTTTTAGGTATCTACCCCCCTTACATTATGTAGTAACAAAAAAAAAACCAAACCCAATCCTAGAAACCACAGCTCGAGATCATTGCAAATATAAAATTAAACAAATAGGATGGTCACGATAAATACAATATTTCTAATATGTATCGTCTCACTTGACGATAATCATTTTATGAATTCTAAATTTAGTCAACATGTGGAGCCTGATAAATACATTCTTTCGACCCAATTCCCCGAACCCATACAAGCAAATAGTTCATAAACACTCACCCCCGAATCCACAGTTTAGGGTTGGTCCTAATGACAAGGCGGAACAGAGAGGCTCGGGATCAAGTAATGTTGGTGTCCGTCCATACTCAAACAAGGAACGGCAATCCAACGGGTCGTTAAGTCTCTCCCGAAGGAAGAAACTAGAATAATTTCAGGTAAAATTACTTTATTATCGCCACAAAATGTGTTTTTATTAAAGCTAAAAGTACCTACCACGCTGTATTGCGTGCGCGAACTTTCAACACAGATAAACGGAAACAACCAAAAATATATAAAATATATCAAAGTCATATTGTTATCGAACGATTAGGAAACTGGAAAACACGGTATCGAATAATAGTAGAATCTATCATCTCGACAAGAAACACAAGAGAAGCAATTAAACGCGGTCGTAATGTATAGCGAGTTCGCGGATACCTCAAACAGGGTATACACTATTTAATTATAGCATAATAAACTTTACGCTTCAAAGCAAATAGATTTAAGTTAAAATTATGGTAAAAGGGGGCTTAGGAATTAACCAGGGAAACAGGGGTATTTAATTTATCGAATAAATTTTTGTTTTTTAAAGCAAAAGGGATTTGAGTTGAACATTTTTAGACAGTGTATTTGTTATACACAGGTAAAATATATAGGGTGTTGTTAATAATACACCGATATAGGTGTAAGATTGGTTGCCTAACGAACTATTGTAGACTTATAACAGAATGTCGAGGTGGAAGTGTCGAAGAAATTTGTAAAATCGGGAATGGAACGAAAATATTTAGTCGGATAAAATTGAACGTTCCCCAACCCCCACCCCAGCAACTTTTTTATATCTATGCATCCAATATAAATTTTTTTTGAGACACCTACTATATCGCTTGTAAATTTCAAAATTATAAACGATAACTTACGAAATGCACGGCATAGGATACTGTAAAACATAGTTTGTTAATCAAAAAAATAGTGAATGATAAGCAGCATGCGAATCACACAAATATTAACTTCTGAGCAAATGTCGTACAAGTAAAACGGACACTAAAATTCACATCAATTCAATTGAATTCAATTCAAATTTAAATTTTCTAAACTGTGATTGGGTTGCAGATTGAAAGATAATTAAAATTAAGCTAATTATTGAAATCAGTATTTCGTAAATTATAAAATTAAAAGAAACGAAACGCAACCGGGGCTATTTTTATGTTAGTTAATCGCTTACATTACTCCCACGAGAGCTTAAAGAGGTTATGGGGATGGATAGTAAGACATAGTCAGGGATCATGCAGCTACGATAATCAATCTGCAAAAATTTTGAAGGCTAAAACAAATGAGGCAAAAAAGGGGAAATGAGTGCCACTACGTCATTTAACAAAATGTTTGTCAACCTTGTTGGGCGCCAGAAATTATGCTACGTACAATGACGTGGCCGGAAGGAAACGTAAATATACCAGGCTAACTACCAATGCGGAGAGGGGATGGGATCCTAGCAAACCAAAAATAATACTTCGCCAACGATTTTCTATTTACAATAAAGACACAAATATAGAAGTCTCTATCGAAACAGCAATACAAAATTAACTAAGATTACTATTTAATAAAACAATTTTACTCTATGCACAAATTCACTAATTGTTCCACGAAATGCGCAATTCGTAGCTAACATGCAATAAATCTAATCAGTACCAAAAAGAATAACACTGATACTTTCATATAAGCGGATATGTTAATTAAAAACAAAAGCATTAAATTTATAAACCTTTCTAGTAAGGATTTTACCATACGAAGCACTTGTTATAACTCTAATCAGTAAAAACAAAAGAAAACTGCTGATACTCTCGTATAAGCAGATGTGTTCAGTACAAAAAGCAAAAGTATTAAAGTTAGAAACTTTTCCAGTAAGGATTTTACCAGAACAAACATTAGCGTATCTAATTTCAAATTGGGTTTATCTCTGAGTATGTTAGAAAAGGAAAACAAGTCACATACATGTGTCGGGATACCTAATCTTGTCAGCCCTTGGAAGCGAATTGACACAGCATTGCCGCGGTAGTCGGCAACAACCATGCTACCATAATTGCAACGGCGGTTTATTTGCAAAAGCAGTTGATCTACATTAAGGAATAATCGAGCTACGCAACAAGCAATTTAGCCTCCAACTAAGAGAAAATCTACACATTTGATAGAGACACGTGAATCGCTCTTGGAGCAATAGACCGAGAAGTTTTTACAAGTGCATCAACGCACAAGCTGCAGAATCAAATGCTAAATTAGTTCAAAATGACTCGAACTCGCAAAGCAAACATCCGCGTTATCGACACGCGATTCAAACTGGAAAACACGGTTTTACCGGAGAATAGTGCGCAACCTTATTTCAAAAAGTCTTTACTTTGGCACAATAGAGAAAACCCATCATACACGGTCGTAATGTTTAAAAAATTGAAGGTTACCTAAAAACAGGATATTTACTATTTAATTATAGCATGAACTTGTCATTTTGAAATAAATAAGTTCTACATGAAAATTTGTAAAAAGCGTATTTATTATTGTAAACGGGATGTTATTGAAAAATTTAAGACATTACGGGATACCTAAAACAAGGCATAGACTATTTAATTTATAGAATAAACCCTCGTTCTAAAAGCAAAAGGGGTTTGAGTTAAGGAACTTATTCGAGAGCGTGTTTATTATTAATACTGAACAGATACACTATATAAGGGGTTGTTGAAGAATTTAAGAATTGAAACGGAGTTCATTCGAACGAGTAATGAATGAACAAGGGAGAAAAATAGGGTAATTAATTTATGCGGAAAATAAACGTAACAAATTTGAGGAGGGCATTAAACAGTCCGTTAATTTACGGCAACAATTCACGGTAGGTATTGGTTAGGATATAAATCAAACCTTGATTTGCAAAATAAACACTATCTAGCATTTAATTATTTTATTAAGAAAGTTTCACATCAAAATCGTGCATAACACAAAGGCAGTATAACCCCGCAATTAAAATAAAATAAAAATTCTTGAAATTCAGTAAAAACTTAATCTAAAAAATATAATTAATGTAATATTTAATTAAAAATCGATGATGTTAGGTAGTAGTGATGGTAAAATATGTATAATAAGTCCAAATAAAATGTTTATTAGTACCACTATTGTTTGAGCTCGCAATGTAACGTAACTCAGCCCAGCTGGAAGCACCAATCGCAAAAAAGAAAGCAGACAGTGGATGTTCTCGTTATCAACAACCGGCTAGAGGTTTTCTTACACTAAGACCGTCACCAATGTAATTACTGCCCGGTGAGATATACTAAACCCAGACAGTCAGTAAGGAATTACAATTTTCAATATTTAATGCAGGAATTAATTATTATAGTAGGGATAACAATGATCCATGAAAACCTCGTGGTTTATGAAAAGTCGAACCATCGATTAAGGCCAATTAACTAAATATGTATACATATTTTACCTGCATTTATCCAGTTCTGGTATTCTTGATTATTGTATATAACACCCAGGACGTCCCAAGTTCAAACGTGGAACCCCTGTTCAACGAAAAAACTGCTGAAAAGCAAAAACACGTTACCGCTGTATCTTTAGACACACGTGCGTCTAGCTTGACCTCTCTCCGAATGACTCAACCTCTATATCACAACACCCCCAATCCTCCACACTCACGTTTCCCCAAACGATACCATCAACTTCAATATGTATATTATAATCTTGCGTGCTAAGACAATTTTATGTATACACTTTAGCCAGTGTCGTACTAAAAAGAAAACTAAAATAGAATATTTAATAAAGGCAAGCTCTAACTTTGGCCTGGCATGTTACCACCAGTAAAATTTATTATTGGAAAGAAGAGAAAACACGAATTTAACTCCAAAGTTGCCTTATTTTCGAGCGTTGGAGTTAGATGAGGTTTTAAATTGCGTATATTTTGAATACCTGCAAAAGATCCAGTAGCATCTTCTACTACCCGGTGCGAATCAGGGCTTACTACATCAATGACCGTAGCAGATGCGAAACAAAAGAAAAAACTTTTTAATTTCCACTTCTTCTACTGATGATACAGGATGAGCCCTATTCAATACCTGGTATCCAATCTTAAACTGAGTCAATTTTACTTTAGTACGTTTATGGCAAGGACGCTTCTTTTCCGCTTTAGTGGCCAATCTTCACGTCGCTAAAAAAATAAAATCAGGAACGCTGAATTTATCTGAATACGCAATTATCAAAATAAATTTGTTTTGTTTAGAGTGGTCAAAATGCGCCTAATCCGGAGTGAATCCCATATCCTCATGCATCACTTCGTCCAACAACTTTTCCACTTCTGCCAATACGTTTGCCCAATTTATGTTTTTCGAAAATAAATGCCCGCAAAAGTCGCACAACCTCCTTATTCGCCCTTTCTGTCGGGTTTCCCCGTGGGAAATACATCAATGTATGAACAACTGCAACCATTTCTTGATGTAGGGTATCCTTCCACAGTTTTCCTAAAAAGCACGTGACGCTATCGCTTAAGATCCATTTTGATCTACCAATCTCAACAAAGTATTCAGTTTTCAAACACTGGCCACTGATTTGGATAAACCGAATGGCAAAATGTTAAACACGTATGTTTTCTCCTCGAATAAAAATCCCGTGTATTTCCTGTGATCTGATTTAATTGGGATTTGCCAGTACGCTGCCGTGATGTCCAGGTTAGTTAGGCATTGTCCTGATGAAAATCAAAATTGCAATTCGTTGCGGATGGGCGGTACAACGCGATCCTTTACAATAATTCTCTTTAGCCATCGTGCAACTAAACATACCCTTATTTTTTCCAACGACTATTATATTATGTCTGGTCCTTACTAATAACCCGCCACGACTCCATTTTTTTTATCTGCTTCTTCACCGTCGCGTTATGCGAATGTCCTATAGAATAACTTTCCTAAACAAAAATCGGCGCTCACCATTCAATACAATTTCATGTGTATACTTGTTGGTGAAACCCGGTCGATGTAAAAATACATCCGAATATTGTATCAGCAACTTCACTAACTCCGCTTGTTCATTCGTTTGAAACATTTTAGATTCTTGTACTAACTGATTAATTTTTTGAATAATCGGCTAAAGAAGTTTTCATACCTGTCACCTGTTGTAAATGTAAATTATTTTTTTTGGCTATGAAAAAAAACGACTATCTTTCTTTGATCAAAATTCAGTTTTATCGTGAAGCGATTCATGAAATAGCGACCTAGAACAATTTCTCGAATACATTTAGGCACGATAATACATCACATCTCAAAACTGACATTCAAACTAAATATTACACATCCCTGCTCTTGAACTGACTGGTACTTACTTTGGAGCGCTCCGAAAACCGTTACGCTGCTGGATGGTAATACTGAAATTTTATCCCTAGCTCCAAAACTTTATTAACACGAATACAGACTAAGGAAACCCACCATTGTCTCACTACCAATTAACACGTAGATTTTTAAACATTCAACTCTTGCCGTTATTATAAGTACTGGCTAGTGGGGTTAAGGAGATGATATAAATATACTATTATAGGGAAGGACCAATTTTTGTAGCAATAACGATAATGGTGGAGCGGTTATGTAATAACTAAAAACAACTACAAACTAATTAAGGAAGGGTATAAATACCTTAAGTCCTGTGCCGCTGTGGGCAATAAACGTTCACAACACAAAAAGCTTTCGCGGACCACCAATAACACGCACGCTTCAAAAGCTCTCAACACGACCGTCCTTTGCAAGGGTTCGAATGCGACTCGCTTCTGTAAAGGCTCGAGTACGACTCTCCCTTCACGCACTCACTGTCGGTATAAAATGTTTCACTAAACTGTAGGGTGAACGCACTGATGGTATTTATTGTCACAAATACCGAAGTGTTCAATGACGACGTAACAAGTACAATATCCACTTTCGTTTCTGGTTGCTCTTCTACTAGTAGATCAGAACATCTATCGCAAGATAATGTATACTGTGTAGCCATTGCAGCACTACTTGTTGTTCTGAGCCCTGCTCTCTTGTTGTCTCGTGGTCCCTCGTTATCCTGATTTTTCTTATATTCCCTCATTCCTTATTTCCTACCGAATGTAATAACTTCCTGAATTATACGTTCTTCTTCTATTTTGGTTAAAACCCCTTTCATCTGTTCTTATTTCCCGATTCATGTTACTTCTCGGAATAGCTGCCCTATTTTGGCGATCGATCAGTTCATTATCAGCCTCCGTGTTAAATATTTTCCTTAGATAAACTTTTACCTCATCTATCGTCTTTAAACCTAAACTAATTATTGCTCTTCGAACTAACGTTTCAACTATTTTCTCCTTTCCAAAATCATAATCTAAACAATTTACTTCGCGGAGTTTTCTTACGAAATAATCTACCTCAGACCCATGTTTAAAAACGCCATACTCTGATTTCCTCAAAGCTTTCTTTGGGTCTTATGATCAAAACAACTTTCTAGGAACACAACTTTAAAATCAACAAAATTTTCGCAAGATAACCACTTAATCTCCCCCCAATCTAAAGCAAAACCTCTAGGCGCACCAGCAGCCAAATCTAGTTGCTAATGTTCCGGCACATCCGCCTCCTGAAACAAAGAAACTAGTATGTTCATAAACATTACTGGACTAATCTCTTCTATAGGTTCTTCCCACATTGACAAATAGTGTGAGTAGACCATTTAGTGACGAACCAGGCCCACATTTCCTCCAGAATCCCACATTTCCTCACACATCTGGACCAAAAAGTTTTCTTCGACTAACCATTTTTCATCTTTCGAGATAAATATCTTAAATTTTTCATCTTTCGAGATAAATGAGCATCCTCATTTCCACACACGAGATAAACCTATTTTTAAGATTTTTTTTACCGCTAACATTCTGCACCAAATAGTTTTCTTCGACTAGCCAATGCATCTTTCGAGATAAACCTATCTTGTTTGGTATCGATTAATATTAGAATTTTCTCAGCTACCCGAATTTCTAAGAATTTTTTAGATTGCGCCATCCCTAAGGGAGCTACCCCAATTTTAAGATTTCTTACCAAGACCGATTTCTAACCGTCCGCATAAATTTTTTTAGTCATGCGATACATCTTGTTAGCTTAGAATTTTACGCAGAATTAGAATCTGCAAACAGATTTGAAATCGGACAACGCCCTGCAAAGTTATACCCCTTTAAAGTCCTGATCTTCTAATTTTGCTATTTGCTCTATAAGCAAACCTAACAAATAGTTTTCTTCGTCTAGCCATTGCATCTTTCGAGATAAACCTATCTTGTTTGGTATCAATTAATATTAGAATTTTCTCAGCTACCCAAATTTCTAGGAATTTTTTAGATTGCATCACCCCCAAGGGAGCTACCCCAATTTTAAGATTTTTTACCTGTAGCGACTTTTGAGCGTTCTTATAATTTTTTTATACATGCGATACATCTTGTTAGTCTAAAATTTTATGTAGAATCCAAATCTGCAAACAGATTTGAAATCGGACCACGCCCTGCAAAGTTATACCCCTTTAAAGTCCTGATCTTCTAATTTTGCTATTTGCTCTATAAGCAAACCTAACAAATAGTTTTCTTCGTCTAGCCATTGCATCTTTCGAGATAAACCTATCTTGTTTGGTATTAATCAATATTAGAATTTTCTCAGCTACCCAAATCTCTAGGAATTTTTTAGATTGCACCATCCCCAAGGGAGCTACCCTAATTTTAAGATTTCTTACCTGTAGCGACTTTTGAGCGTTCTTATAAATTTTTTATACATGCAATACATTAAATTAGTCTAAAATTTTACAGAATTTGAATCTGCAAACAGATTTGAAATCGGACAACGCCCTGCAAAGTTATACTTTAAAGCTCTCAAACCTCTTTAAAAATTTTGCTCGTATATATTTAACCCCATTTTTAAAACCTTTTCGCTACCCAAACATATGCTTTAACCAACATAAATAAATTAAACACGCAAAATTTTAATAATTTATTTATTCAACTTACAGTTTAATAAACTAATTACAATTTTACAAAGTATAACATTATTTCCTGTGCGTAGCCGAAAGTTTAACCTGTAACAAAAGAGATTAATGTGTTGTTTAAATAGACCTGTAATAAAAAGAGGTTAATGTAAAAAAAGGAGACGCGTTTTCGGTTAATAAGACATATTATCGTTAACCTAACAATATGTTTTACCGTCCAGCAACACCACGTGGAGGTAAACACATTCCAATGTAATGGGTTTTAAATATGAGAATGGGAGGTCAACTTTCACGTAATCATCGCGTGGTTAATAATTAAAGCTGTATATAATTTTATTTTAAACGTGTATATCTTCTCCAAACAAATGCGGTTATTATAATAGGAAAGTATCTAAATACAACATGTTAAACAATAAATTGCTTCCCTACCTTAATTAGGTTCTGTGCTTTAGGAAATTTTTAAGACTTTAATTTTCCGGAATTTTGTTAATTTTTATTAATAATCCAATAAATCGTTCCTTCTTCCAAAAACCGGACTCTTGTATTCCGGCTATTATCCTGAATAAAAGCTTTTTAAACGTTAATATTACGCATTTGTTTACGGTAACTGACTTTTTGATTTGATGTCCTTAATGCGGGTACATTTTTCCAAATCAATCATACACAATCAGTGTTTCTCAACCTTTACACTGGTGAAGTTTAACTTTAAACATCGTGTTTCCATTTTTGTACTATTTTAATTATACCGCAAGCCTTCAGAGTTTATTTCTTCGGACATCCTGATTCATACGCTTTGTTTGCGTTCAGATCATTTTCAGATTTGACTACCGCAGGTTAATGCATTCAGCCATTATTCTACGACGATTTGCAGTACCATTGGCAACTATTTTCAGTAAACGCATCACCCAAAACCCAGCTTTTACTATCCAGCACTTAGTTAAACTTCGCTTGTATCAGCCGGACTTCTAAACGTATAACATTACTAGCGACGGCAGTACACCACGAGCTGTGCCAGGCACGCTTGCATTATAACGTTTCACATTTAGAATGCAACCGATTAGTTAAACTTTGTAAAACCAACGATCGACCGACAGCTCCGAAAGTTGAGATTCGGCGGAACAAATGATGTCATATTCTGCTGCGTCCAAACTTAGCGCAGCATCACCGTGTCGTTCGCATGGTGCGAATGCCGAGTAGAAACACCGGAAAACGTCTTCCATGCACAGATCGGTCTAACCAAGGGTGCGTCACGCACACAGTTGTGCAAGTCGCCAGAAGATGCATGCACTATAACCAAAAACATTTAAACCATTATAGCAAAATACCAACTTGTTCAGGATACTACACATTTAATTTTAAAACTTCTACGTCAATTTAATGCTTGAATATTTTCCAAAGAATCACCGAAGCAGGACGATTACATTACCCATATCCTATTTTTACGACCGTGGTACATGATTGAAATTTAATTGCACGTCACCGTAAACCAACAATTTTAGAGCAACAGCGCTAAATCAGCATACCCTTCGCCCTACGCTATTCTTGTAATTGCCAGAAATCACTCTCCTTTTACGTTAGGAGCAGCAAACACCATTTTTACTTTTATGACATCGCACCTTCGCACACTTAAATTTAGAGCCTTTACACTCGCTTATTTAAACATCATACGACCGATTAACCACTTGATTATTCTAACGGGAACCACCATCATCAGCATCGTTCTTTTGCAACAACGATCCAGCTCCACCACAACACCTAACGATCTTTCCACTGTTGTCAAAAACACCGGTTCGCCACTTGTGGATAAAGCAGATTTGGTGTGCGAGATCATGTAACCACATTAATTGTCTAGCATTTTATTTAGTCCAAGAAAATTATTATTTTTCTAACCACAACTAAATCGCTAGGTACATTTCTACCATTTCCACAAGACTGGTGCACGACATGGAAACTTTAATTTCTTACTAGACAATTCTTATCCACGCACCGCCGCAGTGCATGCCCACCCTTTTGGGATATGCTCTAAGGTTCACCCGCGGTTTTACTACACACTTCGTGAGACCCTTTAATCGTTTTTCAACGATATTCACAGACTCATCAAATTGTCAATTCCGCATCCAATGCTTATACGGTATATTTAAGACAACATTTACAGGTCAATTGACCCAAATTTAACAGATTTTACACCATTACCTCAAAGACCATTTCATCATTTAACTCATCTTAAACCCTGCACGCAAGCTAGCCATTCACCGACGAAACCAAACGCTTTCACGAACACAGTTGATGCAGACTTCTGATAACCAGACACAATAGTCAATACATGGACATAACAACATATCCATATTCACGCCGCAGATTGATACAGTACGTAACGCTGTCATCTCGACAAACCATATTAATGCTCGCGCATACTGCATCGACACACGCAGCTTGATACCATCCAACAGACTAACGCTACCATCGCCTCCCGCCCTAGCACCCACGCCCCCGCGCAGCACCGTCGCCTGCGCACCGCACCGTCATGCGATCGTTGGATCACAGCCTTTATAACAAAGAACACGTTATATACCATATAAACGTTTATTCTGACACAAAATTTAAACACCACGTCAGATCCATTTAAACCATTTAACACAGAAGCAGTCCTTACTTTAGCAGCAGTGTTTTACATCTTATATCACTTTACGCAGCCTTATCAATCGACCCTCATCCTTTCAGCTCATTGTGACAATCCCACGCCGAATCAGCCAGTTTGCTCCTTTGTCTGATTCGCCGACACATCCGTCCTTTGATTCAGCAGACACCGCACCAGCCCATATCCTGCATACAGCTGATCGACTTCTCGTCGAGGAAATCCTTTCTCCACACGCAGTCAGGATGTCCACCACTTTGGGAACACATGGTAAGACCTGTTTTAGATCCGAAAGTCATCAGAACATCACGTTTCGGAACGCTCATAAACCCTCGTTCGTTTTCGCATTTATACGTTTAGAATAACCTTAGCATCGGATTTACACATCTCCAGAACGCTACAACCAAAGAGTCTTTCACTAACCGCAACGAAACAGCCAGAACCCGGATGTGTCACCCATCGGCACATAATATCTTTATTTCCTCATTCTATAAGATGTTCGATAACACATCAGGCCGCGCTAGCCTACCCGCATTCATTTCCATTCAGTTGCTTTCTCCACACTGCAGATACTTTCAGACGGATCACCCTTCCGCCACACCTACCCGACATCTTTGAATCAGACGGCAGGATTGAACCTATCAAATTATTTTATTCTCCCATTCCAACACCACACAAGTATCACCTTTCCTGACACATTCGTCATTTCCCTCACACTGCTCACAGCAGCCACAGCTCTGTTATACGGATCGCGTGCATATTAAAAATCCAAAAGGGTGGTAGCACACCAACAATTGTGTAAGTCGTGCTGTAGAAGATGCAATGCTACTATAACCAAAACACTTTAAACCATTACTAAGAAAATACCAACTTGTTGTCTACAGATACTTACAACAATTTAATTTTAAATAACTTCTACGCGATATTTAGAATGGGGGCTTGAAATTTTCCAAATAATCACCAAGCGAACATAATGTAACGATTAGATTACCCATTAATTTCCATTTTTACGACCGTGGTTAATTTAGATTGAAATTTAATTTGTGCACGTTCGAGCTTCTCGTAAACTAACATATTTTAGAGCAACAATGCGCTGATAATACATGCATACCCCCGCACCGACTGCTATTCTTGTCAATGAGAAAAGCACTCTTTTTTACCTGTAGCGAGCATGCAACCCATTTTATACTTCAGCACACGCACACTTTGCGATATAAATTTTGCTATGGCCTTTCACTTTCGCTTATTAACATCATAGCCGATTACACTTTCGATTACAGCCTTTATAACAAGAACACGTATACTCTTTTAACTTATTCCCTGAAGTTCCGACATAACACAACGTACTTTCCATGTTTAAACAAAAACACCGTAGCCATTTGGAAAGCAGTCCTTTTGATGTGCGAGATTTTAACATTACATTAATTATCTACGCAGCTTATCCAAGAAAATTATTTTTCTAATCCTATAATCGTCTTTATGGTTACATTTCACCATTTCCCAATGACTGGTCACCGAAACTTTGCTTTAAGATTCTATTCCACCATCCGTACTTCGCCACCCTTTTGAACAGCCTTTCAGTTACCACCGTTTCACTACTCACTTCGTGACTCCTTTAATCTTTTTAATCGAATCTTTCCTTTCACACCTCGACTTAGCCCATACCAACAATCTATACTGACCCCCATTAAATTGGTCTTTAAATTTCCCTCAAGTTTTTTCGAAAGCGTTATATGTTATTAACGACGGGTAGCACTCTTTTAAGAAAATATTCTAGGTATCACTAATTTAATTTTCTGGACCCCAATCTGTAACTAGTTTTAAATACCTCCCATGCAAGTATCTTTAAGACAATTTTCTGCACTCTTAATCCATAAACCTTTTTACCAACGCAAAAGCTAACCCGGTTGCCCACTCCATCGAAATTAAACCTTATCCCTTATCATCCGGAAACATTCTCGTCAACCATCGTAGAAGCGGAATTTGAGGCGACAACTTAAAAACTATGGATTTAAACATCAGTCATGTTTCAAACCACAATACACTACTTACTTTACGTCCCCATGCGTAGATGTACTTGGACAACCGCTGTCACTCCTCGAAACTAATTTTCTAATCAACCACGAATCGATTTTCTTGAATCGAGAAGTTCAGATTTAAAATGTCCTGTATTAACTGCTCAAGATTTATTTACGACTGTCCTCCTCTCTCACACCTCCACACGCCCACAGCTACACCGCCACGATCTTCCTTTGCCCCTTCGCACTTTGGTACTCACACTTTCATCACACGTAGCAGTTAAATACCAACAGCAATTTAAAACATTGCCGACATGTTCATTCACATTGTATGCAGCCTTAACAAACTATCCTTCTAATCGTTACATCTTACCCAACGCATTCGCATTCAATCGCACTATTCGCTTCAACGCGTCATCACAGTTCACGCAGCTCTAACGCATCTGACAACGAAAAACAGATCGATTGTCGTACACAACCAGATTCACATACACCTGCTTGATCAGCCAGTTCACGTATACACACCACGTACCCCTATCGCCGTCACCACCGTCTTCGTTCGTCATGCAGTCAGCACCATCACTCTCACTCACACATCCAAGAACATCCGAGTTCAGTCAGGTCTCTCACTTGTTCACACGACAGATTTGATTACTATACGCCGAGTCATACCTACTTTCGCATCGCCCAGAACGGTTCAGCCGACATCAACCCACGATCACACATTGAAACCAGCACGGCGCATCGAACAACCAATACAGCGATCACGTGCCCTCACACACACACGATCCAACAACTCGTCCATCTGCATTCTGCCTATCGTCGAACCAACGAACTCATGCGCATACAGAGCGTTTCAGATATCCGACCATTGCACCATGACAATCACCACGACGCTTATTCCAACACACAATCGGTCAGATTAAGCGAATTCATACCATTGATCATAGTAGCAAGTACGCGCGGGCGCCGACCCAACCTATTAATTTTTCCTTTATCTAACCTAGGTCCACACTTGTTTTTAATGGAAAACTCATTAAAAGCAATTAGTTTAATGGGTTTTAATGAGAAAACTCATTAAAAACAATTAGGTTAATGGGTTTTAATGAGAAAACTCATTAAAAACAATTAATTTATGGGTTTTAATGAGAAAACTCATTAAAAACAGCCTAACTATCAATTTTCATGTGGTCATGTGTCATATGGTCATGTGGTCATGTGGTCATGTGGTCATGGGGACAATTTCACCCTAACTTAACATCCTACATATATCCGGATATATGTCGATGCGCATCCCTGTCGGCTTAGGTCGGATAACAACATATTCGACTATCTTCGGCAATATACGCCCCCACTCTGTAGAATACATAAGAGAACAATTTTTCGTATTTAATTTAGTATTCGATAGTAGCTAGAACGGTAAACATGAGCGTCTCCAAGGTGATTAACGTTTCAACTTCTTGGGAATAAAGTGAAACCGACAAATGAGCGATTTGGATTATGGCTTTTGGTAGAAAATATGTGCAACAATAATCTGGTAACAGATATTGGTAATATTTGTTATGTCGAAGGCGAGCAGATGCTGACTAGTGGACTACACACACCAATTACAGAACCATTTTGTGACAATATAATGTTGGTTAAAATTTGCGACTTTTCTGACGCCGAACAAACCTCTGCAAGCAAAAAGGATGTTTATCCTAAAAAGAAATTTGTGGTCATTTAACAGCTATCTACGAAGAAAGTTTGACCGATTTGTTTCGCTAGACATGGTGTTAAAGCTAAGCTTCCGTTTTCTCTGGAAAGCACTAACAAGATGGACCAGAGAGTAAAAGAAATTATCGGAAAAGAAGACCTCGAATGCATTAATAAAAATTCCAAAATCCTATATGTGTTCCATACAAAGTGGAACTAGCAGATGTTAAGTTGGAAACTTTATTGAGGAACTACCAGATATATTAGACGAACTCGAAAAGATTATTTCTATCTTTTGACATGGATGTAACCCAAGATTTTGCGGGTATATTTAGCAAGATGGAGATGTGTAATTATTTAACTACAAACCATAACTTTTGCTATAAGGGCGAATACGAAGAAAAGTGTAATATTATAGTTGACAACGATAAAACTGTAGGAATTGATTGTTTAACATGGCTAACAACCAATGCAAGAATTAAGATATACAACAAATTTGTGTGTCAGATAACAAGTCCTGGTGTTAATAAACAACTTGGCAATCATATACTAGATTTTTACGTTGTCCAGATGTGCGTTTAAGGGAAACATTTGCGTCTACTTTGGCTAAAGAACATGGTATTACGCGATTGAAGCGACAATATACAATTGTGCAATTGGAAGCAATGTCAGTGCGGAACGGGTGTATAATCCCTTAAAAGACTGTTTAACGTTATTGGAAGATAGTGTTATACTTCCTAAAGGCGCCAATGTACTCGGTACCACTTGCCAAAATGTGGAGTAAGCTATCGGACAAGCTACAAAATAGCTGCTGTTTAGTGTTTAATAACCTGCTACAGTACGTGTATTGGGGAATGGTAATACAAAGAAATTGACGGGCTTGCAGATTAGTTGTCCGAAAACCAAAAGAAAGGGAAAATTGATAAAGTATGTGCTGGCTTTTAGTTTTAACTATTTACCTGTAAATTATTTGGAGATAGTAGAGGAGGAAGACAGCTCAGATAAAATAAAAATCTTACACAAGTGCTACATTAAAGCAGGCAGTACATATTTTACACAATCTGCAACACCATATTCTACAATTCCAAAAGAAATAATCATTTCGGAATTGGGGTTGATAGATACGCATAACATTCGTCCAGAGGTTGTACGACAACGCGTAAATATTGGTAGTAAACTTTATCCGTTTACGCTAAAGGAAATTGCTCCATTATGCATACCATACGCTGTAAGTGGAAGGAAAAGACAACTGGAATTAGAGGAAATGGATGCAAAAAGACGAAAATTGGAGTACATGGAAAACACTGCGACAATACGCGAACAATACAAAGATGTGTTATACAAAGAACATCTTATTAGAGAAAATGAGGAAGAATTAAAAGATTATTTTATGTGCCGATGGAGTGACTTAAAACATCCGGGTTCTACAAGCTGTTTGCATTTGCGGTTAGTAAGAAAGACTCTTTAGTTATGTAGGCGTTCTTGCGGAAAAGGATGGTGCTAAATCCGTATACTTTTAAAAGGTTATTCTAAAACGTATTTATCAAAATGGCAGATAACAAAGAAAACTAAGGAATGCGGGTTTCGTAATCTTGGCGTACACCACACGTAAAGGGGTTCCGCTAAACATTGTATATTTGCCCAGTAAAGAACCTTTCGGATCATTTAAAACCGAGGGTCTTACAACCTATAACAACCATATATTCCCAAAAGTGGTGGACATGCAACTACGCAACAGTGTGTGGGAGAAAAGGATTTCTCCAATACCGACAAGAAGAAGTCGATCAAGCTAACAAGATACGTATGCAGGATATAGTGGGAAAGCTGCGATTAAAAGATTGTCACAAGCTGCAAGAATTACACGAAGGAATGGATCTGGTTGTCGGCGGAATCAAAGACTTTAAATATAGAGGCAAACTTCGGTACATTTTACAATTCGAAAACCTAGACGGTCTTTATGTATCAAACTATTGGCTAGAAAAGGAGATAGAAGACTTGGGTGTCGATTTAAATTTTAAGCTGCGAATAAAATTAGATAAAATTAAAACCACCGCAAACAAACATAAAGAAAGGACTGTCTTCTGTGTATAACTTTGTATTAAAATTAAGTTTAAATGGATCCATGCTTGGCATTAGTTGTTTTTTAAATTTGTTATGTATAATGTCAGAATAAACATTTTATAATAGTATATAACATTGTTCTTTATTTATAAAAGGCTGTGACGTTACCACGAAATAGCAGTCGCATCAGAGAGGGGTGCGCATGGGCAGCGCGCATGGGCAGGGTGCGTACGCGCAGGGGCGCGCATGGGCAGGGTGTGCACGCGCAGGGGCGCATGGGCACAGGCGTGCTTAGGCGTACACGAGGGAGGCAGATGTTAACAGTCACCAAGCATCCAATTCTTTATTTGGATGGTATCGAGTACTTGTCTGCGTATGTATCCGGAGTAAAAGAATACGATTTGCATACGCAGCTTATTAATAAAATTAGTTTATCGAGGGAAGATGACAAGCGTTACGTCACCCTAATAGTACAACAATCTACGCATGGGGACGTAAAGATATAAGATAGTTGTTTATATTTGTATAGATTTTGTAAATCTATTGTATATATTAGTTTTTAAATTCCATAATTTTTAAGTTCTTCGCCCACCTTCCAAATCTTTCCTGCTTCTATCCTGGTTGACAGAGTATACGTGTTACCTCCACGTGGTGTTCGAGGGATACATCGGTTTTAGATTTCGGGAGATGGGTGGCTAAAGCATATGTCTTATGTAGCAAAAAAGGGTTTTAAAGATGGAGTTAAATAAAGATGGGCAAAATTAGTCTTTAGAAGGCATAACTTTGTATGGGTGGAGCTATTTAAAATCTATTTACAGATTTGGGGTCCCTAGAAAAATTTAATATTAGTTGATACCTAGCAAAATATATTTATCTTAAAAGAGTGACTACCCCGCGTATAATAAATACAATATAACACTTGTCGATAAAAACTTGTAGTGAAATTTAAAGACCAATTTAATGGGGGTCTAGTATTAGAATTTGTTGGTAGTAGGGCTAAGTCCGAGTGTATTGTAAGCGAGAAAGATTCGATTAAAAAGATTAAAGGGGTCTCACGAAGTGTAGTTAAAAACCGCGGGTGCTACAACCTATAACGAGCATATATTCCCAAAAGGTGGGCATGCAACTACGCAGCAGTGCGTGGGATAATAAGAATTCTCTAATAAGAAATTAAAGTTTCCATGTACGTAGCACCAGTCATTGGGAAATGGTAGAAATGTTAAACCTATAAAGACGATTATTAGTTGTGGATTAGAAAAATAATAATTTTCTTGGACTAAATAAAATAGCTTAGACTAATTAATGTATATGGTTACATATTCTCGTACACATCCACAAACATCTGCTTATATCCACAATGGCGATACCGGTAGTTTTTGTTTAACAACTAGTAGGAAAGATACGTTAGGTGTTAGTGTGCGGAAGCCTATAGGATCGTTGGATTCAAAAAGAACGATGCGGTGGGATGTATGGTGGTTCCCCGTTAGAATAATCGAAAGTGGTTAATCGGTCGTATTAGATGTTTAAATAAGCGAAAGTGTAAAGGCCTACATAAACAAAAATTTAATTATCAGACGAAAAAGTGTGCGATGTGCTATAGAAAGTATAAAAAATGGTGCTTTGCATCGCTCCTAACAGTAAAAAGGAGAGTGACTTTTTCTAGCAATTACAAGAATAGCAGTAGCGCGGCGAAGGGGTATGCATGTATTATACAGCGCATTGTTGCTCTAAAATATGTTAGTTTACGAGAAGCTCGAACGTGCACAAATTAAATTTCAATCTATAATTAACCACGGTCGTAAAAATAGGAAATTAATGGGTAATTCTAATACCGTTACATATACTTTCGCTTGGTGATTCATTTGGAAAATATTCAAGCCCCCATTTCCTAAAATATGACGTAGAAGTTATTTAAAATTAAATTGTTGTAAGTATCCTGTAGACAACAAGTTGGTATTTTCTTAGTAATGGTTTAAAGTGTTTTTGGTTATAGTAGCATTGCATCTTCTACAGCACGACTTGCACACAACTTGTGTGCGTGTGCTACCACCCTTTGGATTTTTAATATGCACGCGATCCGTATAACATGGAAGACGTTTTCCGGTGTTTCTACTAACGGCATTCGCACCATCGACGAAGCGAACCAGGTGCATGCATTAGCGCTAAATGTATTGGACGAGCAGCAAGGAATATGACATCATTTAGTTCCCCGCCGAATCCTCAACATCGTTCGGTCGTCTTCAAAACCTTCGGTATGCATTCTATAAGGAACATAAATCAGGTACGCTCGAGTAAGCTTTTAGTTAGTTCGATTACAAGTTTAACCAAAGTGCTATAGTGCGGGTTTTGTTTTGTACTAAAATGGTACCTGCAAACGTTTATAAGTGCAACCTTGCGGTGCTTCCTATACCTGGAAAATGCTCAAACGGCACCAGAACAAATGTCGTAGTGTAACATCGCCCAGGTTGCCGTCCGCAGCAAAGTACTTAAACTCTGGGTCTTGCGGTATCGCTTTTACGAGAATAGCTCACAGCGACACAAGGAAAACAGCACGGTATGTCATTAAGCAGTAAACGTTCAACGCCACCAGCTGTTAAAGGGTCTTGTACGAAACAACCACGAATTATGTGTACAGTATGCGATTTCGAAATGGAAAACTACGTACGCCGCACACTTAAGGAGCAACAAACATAAAATGCATCAGTTACCGCTACTAACGAAGATGGCGTAGAAATGATTAGCACAGCGTTTAACAACTGCATGGCTAGCTATCGCATAAATAACGCCAGCGTTGACAATGGAGTGTCCGAGTTTCTTTGGAAGCAGAAGGAACGATTTATTCGATTACTTAATAAAAAGAATACAACATATAATCCGGAAAATACGTACGAAGTCTTAAACATCATTCCTAATAGCACAGCAACCTAATTAAGGTAGGTCAGTAAGCAATATTTAATTGCTGTTAATTGACTTGTATTTAGCGTACTTTCCTATTATAATAACCGCATTTGTTTGGAGAAGATATACACGTTTAAAATAAAATTATATACAGCTTTAATTATTAACCACGCGATGATTACGTGAAAGTTGACCTCCCATTCTCATATTTAAAACCCATTACATTGGAATGTGTTTACCTCACGTGGTGTTGCTGGACGGTAAAACATATTGTTAGGTTAACGATAATATGTCTTATTAACCGAAAACGCGTCTCCTTTTTTTTTTACATTAACCTCTTTTTATTACAGGTCTATTTAAACAACACATTAATCTCTTTTTTGTTACAGGTTAAACTTTCGGCTACGCACAGGAAATAATGTTATACTTTGTAAAAATTGTAATTAGTTTATTAAACTGTAAGTTGGATAAATAAATTATTAAAATTTTGTGTGTTTAATTTTTGTGTTACTACCTCTAACTGTTTGGTTAAAGCATATACCTTGGGTAGCGAAAAAGGTTTTAAAAATGGAGTTAAATATATACGAGCAAAAATTTTAAATAGGTTTGAGAGCTTAAAGTATAATTCTGCAGGGCGTGGTCCGATTTCAAATCTGTTTGCAGATTCAAATTCTGCGTAAAATTTTAGACTAACAAGATGTATCGCATGACTAAAAAATTATAAGAACGCTCAAAAGTCGCTATAGGTAAAAATCTTAAAATGGGGTAGCTCCTGGGGATGATGCTATCTAAAAAATTCCTAGAGATTTGGGTAGCTGAGAAAATTCTAATATTAATTGATACCAAACATGATAGGTTTATCTCGAAAGATAAAAAATGGCTAGTCGAAGAAAACTATTTGGTCCAGAATGTTAGCGGTAAAAATCTTAAAATAGGTTTATCTCGTGTGTGGAAATGAGGATGCTCATTTATCTCGAAAGATGAAAAATTAAGATATATTTATCTCGAAAGATGAAAAATGGTTAGTCGAAGAAAACTTTTTGGTCCAGATGTGTGAGGAAATGTGGGATTCTGGAGGAAATGTGGTGGTATGTTTCTTGAAAATGGTCTACTAGTGTGGATTTCCCCCACCTGTCGACGGCACTATCTGGATCACTATCAGTCTTAATTTCATTTTTTGCTATAGAATTAAAATTTGCCTCCCCTTCAATTCTCAACATTTCCTTAACTTCATTCGTATTTTGAATTAATTGAGTACAATTAGAAAAATTCTGACCCAAAACTTTATTATTTTCTTACCAATCCCCACTAATCTCTTTAATTAAAGTAAGCTCCGGAAAAGATGTATCTCGTTCATCATCTGAATCTAATTTATTTTTCTTATGTTTACGTTCCGCCATATTTACAATTTGCTCAAAATTGGCAATATTATACACACTATTACACGCAGTATTTATACTAATTATAGTAAAGTGTCTATCGCAACCCAAAGTTTCAATATTTTACCGGCCCTTAAGTCGACGCATAAAATAAACCATCTGTTAATTTACAGTGACAATTCAGGGTGGGTTTGGGTTTGGTTATGAATCAAACCTTGAGTTGCAAAACAAACACTCTCTAATACTTAATTATTTTAATAAAAGTTATATGTCAAAATCGCATATAACCTAATGGTGGCAAGACACCGATATTGAAACAAAACAAATATTCCTGAAATTCAGTAAAATTTAATCTAAACAATAAACGATAATATTTAATGAAAAACCGATAATGTTACGTAGTTAAGATGGTTAGATATGTATAATTAAGATCAAATAAAATGTTTGTTAATACCACCAACCCAACTGGAAGCACTAATCGCAACAAAAGAAGTGGAAGTGGATGAGTCACTTCTAATACAAGGGGTGCTCGTTTTCAACAACCGGCTACATGTTCTCTTACATGAAGACCGTCACCAATATAATTACTGTCCGGAAGATATACTAAACCCAGACAGTCAATAAGGAATTATGATTTTCAATATTTAATGCAGGAATTAATTATTATAGTTGGGGTAACAATGATTCATGAAAACCTAGTCGTTATTGAAAAGTCGAATCATCGATTAAGGCCAATTAACTAAATATACATACATATTTTACTTGAATTTATCCAGTTCTGGTATTCTTAATTATTATACACAACACACAGGACATTTTCAATTTAAACGTGGAGTTCCGGTTCAACAAAAAAAAAAACACTGGAAAACCAAAACTCGTTACCGTTGTGTCGTTAGATAGATACATCTACCATTTAGCTTGACCTCTCTCCGGCAGCTCAACTCCTACATCACTTAACCCTGATCCTCCTAACTCACGGTTCCCCGAATGATACCACCAACTTATCTTATGACAATCCTTCGTGCTAGGACAATATTATGTATACCTTAGGTCAGTGGGGTATAGAAAAAAACTAAAATAGAAATATTTAACAAGGACAAGCTCTAACCTTGGTCTGGCACAATATCTGATATTTTAATTAAACCACCCGATTAATTCTACAAAACAACATAGAATTAATGTAACACCAAATACTTTTTGTGTCTGATAATACAAAGTGCGACTTGTCGTAGTTAATTAAAACAATATTAAATTCACTGTGAATTCACAGAATTCACTGCTATAATTCAACTCAAAGACGTACATGGCTTAAAATTCATGCTCTACAGTTGTTTATGAATTGAGCTTATTATCATCTGGTTGCTTTTACAAAACTAATAAACGATTTCGCTCTTTATCACTGCTCAAATACAAAAAAGATATACCTAAAAGCAAAAATTGTTTATAATTGGAAAATAACAAGCAACGTTGGTTTAGAAAATTACAATTTAATAAGTAGAACAAAATATTTTTATCGTTAAACAATATGTTAGCAAATTTAAATTATTATCATCAGCAATGTGTCCATTATGTTCTGTTTACATAGGGTTATTTAAATATCTTAATTATTGACGTTACAATATGTAGGTCCTCCTCGAGCGATATGAAGTTTGAAAGATTCTAACAGCTAGAAAGCACCTCAATTTAGAGAAGCTTACAGCAAACAAAATTTAATGTTTCAGTACCTTCCAAGAGGATATGGCTTAGTTCGAAACGTTTAATAAAATACTAGCATGATTATATCATTAGCAAAAAGGAATTAAGAATTAGCAAACAATTTCATTATTATTTTAAAAATTTGAAATAATCAATCAAACAAGCACGCAATTTGAATAAAACAAGGAAGAGGCACACATCCAAAGTAGGGGTTTAAAACAAATTAAATTGAACTCACAGTGGTATCTGATGGTATTGTTCATGTGACTTCTTTAATCAACAGAGGAATCCTAAATAAAACTGCAACCCATGCACCAGCGTGCATAATATTAATAATTATCCATTCAAAATATATTTTAATAACTTGCGTAACTTGATAACAATAGCAACGATTGCCGAATTATAAATATATCTGTTGAAAATATAATGCCTACATACGATATAGACGCAAGAAAACGCACCTGTGGGATGATCCCTTAGTATTGTCAACATCAGTGGGAATAAAATAAAATAATTAAGTATGCCAAAAAGTCAGTCAATGTCATCGACTATAATTTTGAAACGATATAATTAAGGACGTTATTTTAAATAATTATAAAACTTATATTAACGTAGTTGTTGTTAAAGTTATCGTCAAATTATTTCTTCTGTAAAACGCCTGAATATATAAGAACATTTATTTATGTCGCGTCTCTTCTTTTAATAGATGCCATATCGACGAGTAACGATCATTTCGTATTAACATATCGAAAAGATTTTGCAATATCTGTTATTTGCGTGCAACGGTTTATAGTTTGCCTTAAGAATTCAGAAATATGAAAGGTTAAAGCAATGGAATGAATCGTTCTTAAACTTACTCCGCAGATCACTAAGCTACAGTCACCTGCAGTCCAAGTGCGACCTTCCAAAGGATTTCAATTCCATAACAATTCAACTAAACGACTCTATTGTTCATGATACTAAGCATAGGATAGGGAAAGTACTAAGAAGTGATATTAATAACAAGGTGATATGAATTACTCTGCATCACCTGGTTAAGATGACACATTTATGTCTCTAAAATTGAACAAAATAGAACACCAAAAATTTTTCTAACAATATTGGGTAACAAACATTAGCTATGAAACAGAAAGTGTAATATTGAATTGAGGTCGACGTAATAGTAACAGAAAAAATTTGTTTAAACAAATTTATTAATCTAACATTAAATAATATTAATGAGATCGCTTTCTATAACCATTTATCAATACTCGGTCAATTTTCTTTAGCTGCCTTCGGTAGCAACTTCCTAGCAAATTTTAGAAGATGCCGAAAAGATCCCATCATGCATATGCGATAAGTCGACTGATACCTGATCAGCATTTCTTTCCATTATTTAAGTGGGTTGTAATAGAAACAGTTGCCGTTCAACAAACACTGTCCTTCAAACGTACTGTAACGAAACCTTTTTTGCTATAACAACAGTTCTTTAATATCAATCGATTACAACAGTATTTTCAACTACTCGTAGCTACACTGAAATTCTAAAGTATTCACAATAATTTACATCCAGCTAATCGTTAAAATATAAATACTATTTTCTTAAAACTATAATACTATCTTCTTAATTATATCGATGCACTATAGCTATTTTAATTCGCAGCACTTTAACTATTCAAGCACTAATATTATTAATTTATATTGATCACTGCAATTTATTTCAACAGCATGTACAACTAATTTATCTCATATCACAACTTCATAGCCAGTATTCTATTCAAAGTTGGACTTAGAACTGAATTTTAAAACCTTTAACGGGCAATTTATATTATTCAGTTGTTTTGGATTAATTTGAGAACGTACCAGAATTATGCAAATAACATCTAGAAAATTCCTGTTGTAAGGTTAATAAAGCTCTTAAATACAAACCTTTGTAACCGGTCAATTAAGTCCGCTTGAAGGTGTCACAACACAGGATGCCAACTAATTAACTTTTGTGTACAGATGCCTCGTTTACGTTCAGCTGTATTACTATAATCAAAGCATTGATAAAATGCTACATTGGAGCCAGTCGCGAAGTACACCGTGATGGCTATAGTCTACTATATATTTTTAAGTAATTGCATAGTTGACCGTTCTACTCGACACTGTGAAGGATCACTACTCAACAATTAAATTTTAATTGGAACATCGAACGCCATCTACTAGTGTAATGCTATCAAACGCTTTTTACAAGTTTTGTCTCAAGTCGTCAAACGCTAATATAGACACTTGGGTTCATAACAATCACAGATGGGCCTAAGTATGAAGACATAAAGAGTGGCTACAAAAATTATAGGAACACTTGTTATTTGCAGGCTAAACTTATACGGAGAGACATGAGCTAGGGTTTGTAGTATCCCGGTCTAGCTCATCAAATAAAAGTCTGTCGGCGCCTTTATTTAATTTTATTAAAGCCGGTACATTCAATACATATTAATATAAATTTTTAATATAACAAACGCAGAAAGATAAAGCTTGTTTTCAGGTGAATGACTGCGTAGTGTCCGTTCACAGCTTGGTCAAATATATCACCGATCGTACTAAGACATATACCAGTAAAGGGTCCTTATTCACCAACAGATACATATAAAAACATCGTCTTAAAAAACTAAACATATACTAACAGTTATACTATAAAAATCGCAACCATATACTAGCTGGACGCGTCTTTCGAGGGTTGCTTGCTCTTCAACACACCACTTATTACACTACCTGCACTCAACTGACTGCCGCGGTCTTACCTCCGTTACCCTGTTGAGAACGGTCAGCATAACCCCCTCTTCCTTTAGGACACAAGCTTAGCTACTACAAGCAGGGCTTTACCGGTTATGGGCGATTTTGTTGACCAGAAAATTTTTTTAGACGCCACTACGTTTATAAAAATATAAACAAAGAGAAACGCAGCAACCTTCTGGTTTGACAACAAAAATATTCATTAGTAACTTACCTCTTCAATGAACCCACGGCTTGAGAACACGCAAAGGTGTATCAAGTTAAATCTAAAAAATAAAACAAAGCAATTAAATCATTAATGAGAGAACACCATTTGTGTCCTCACAAGAAATGTGTATGAGTACTTCCAAAAATCTGTTTAATAAATAATAAATTAGTGCTGCAATGATTTTCTAAGCTATATGTGCAGGTATAAACGGGAGATGCAAAAAATTAGTTTAAAAAAGAAATTCTACACAAAAGAACCGACAACAAATTGCTTTATAGTGTCTTAAAGAAAAACTCGCCTATTCGATGTAATCTTTGTTTAATCTTACAAAAATATAACTCTATCATTGCATAGCAATTCACGATTCTTACTTATCTTATCAGATAAGCAGGTCAAGAGGTGAAGAGAATAGAAAACAAGTTAGAGCTGCGTCAGACCGACCTCAAGTAAGGTCGAATATAAAATGATGATGAATCTCAAGTCTGTTGCTTGGAAATTATTTTTAAAAATTTAGAAAGTATAAACTTAGCTGTGACTCGTGATCTACAGCTAAATAGCATGTCTTTGAGTATTTCTCAAATAGAAAAAGTATGCACTTACGAAGTAAAGCAAATGATTTAGGAAACCCAAAAACACTAAAATCTAGCAAAGTTTTATATACTTATTTCAAAAAAACAACTTTGGATATATGAAATTACTCTTATTTTTTGTATGCCAAATGCCATTAGAAAGGCGCCGTTCTGTAAATTTCCAATTCATTTAAAAATTACAACTTCCAAACTTTTTACTAATTCAGTTATGACAGACATAGTTGTTAATTACATTTACATAGAAGCATTTCAATAAGTTGTACGTAATTTCTCGATCTGTTCGGATTGCTTTTTATCACAATCAGTTGGTTTTTTAACACGTTTAAAGCTATTTTCATTTCAGATGGTATCGAACCTTTATGTGACACGTTTAAATTCAATTGTAAGAAGTTAACGATAATGCACTACTCTAAAGAACTAAGATATTCTTGTATATTTTGTTATACTCAAATCATCATCTATTATCTAAAACCTTCTCTATACTGTCCCAAATATCAAATCCTTGATTTAGACACTTTTCTCGAACACCGCAATACAGCAGCGCGACAGCATTCAGCGAATATGTAATGCATGCATCGATAACCGATGACGCAAACCAAATAATACTATAAAGTACGGTTTTCTCATTCGACAGCACTCACCGAGAATATTTATGTATCCAGGAATCGTTGAGCAATTTCTTATTTGCCGTTAGCCATTTCTGCGTTCAATGTCATATAGGCTTCTGAAACCCTTTCAGCATAACCAATCGTTTTCATATTTCGTGGTTGTTTTATTATATTACTCTACTGCCTTACATTTTACTGAAATGCAACAGTTATATAGTTAGTTTGAAGGAGACGGTATCAACGGTTTTCGTTGACCATTGCCGGGAATCTTGTACGATAAAAGGGGTGTAGAAAGTGGGCACCAAAACGGGGAATGGAAATTTCATTCCTATATATCTGGCAACAGTTCAGTTTCAAAAAAAGTTATTCTGAGCATATCTATAAGCTCACTAGTTTGTGAAATGAAAAAAATCACTTTAGGTCTCTAAAGCAGCATTAGTAAATTGCTTGTTGAAAAGTTGCTGGATTTTGAGTAGATAAGCAAAGTAACCACGAACGCAATAGATTGGTTTTCTTATGGGATTTGACATGGGAAATTCTAAGGTCCGGTTTGCTAAAAATGCGAGCAAAATCCTGGGTTATGTCCATGTCAAAATGATAGTAATAATCTTTTTGAGTCCGTCTAATACATCCGGAAGTTCTTCCAATGAAGTTTCCAATTTAAAATCTGCCAGTTCCACTTAGCACGGCGCATATCGAATTTCTATATTTTTCATTAAATTTCACGAGAGCTTTTGTTATTATAATTTCTTTTACGCCTACCCCATCTTGTTAGTGCCATACAGATAAAAGCGCAAGCTTAGCTCTAACACCATGTTTAACGTAAACAAATTTGTCTAGCTTTCCCCCGTAGAAAGTTGTTAAAGGTGCCCCAAATTTTTCTTTTTAAAATAAAAATCCTTCTATTTACATATGTTTGATCGGCATTAGAAAGGTTACAAATTTTAACTAGCATTATATTATCGCAGAATGGTTCTGTAATTGGCGTGGGTAGTTCACCAGTCAGCAACTGTTCGCCTTTGACATAACAAATACTACCAATATCGGTAACCAAATTATTGTTACACAAATTTGTTGGTTTCATTTTATTCCCAAGAAGTCGAGGAAGGTCAATCACTTTGGAGTTGCTGATGGTTACCGTTCTAGCTACTGCTAAACACTAAATTACTTAAGAAAGATGCTACTTTATACCCATACAGTATAGAACGAGAGCCGACGGTTGTCGAAGACACCCGAACGAAGTTAGGGTGTAGGAAGGAAAAACTAAAGTGAAAGGTAAATCCGAAAGAGCGCAAGCGCATAGAAAACACCCCAAACAAGGTCTGACACCACCAGAGGTGCAACCCACCCCACTTCCGGCGCGTACCCTGGCATGACCCGGCGCGTACACCAACAAATGCGCAATAAAGAATTTATTTTGGCATTCCAACGCATTTTGGAAGTATAGTTTCCCATCCTCCAACAGAATTATTGTTAATGGTCAAGCAACAGAAGATTATATACAATTTGAACCCATCCGAAACCAACAATCGTACCCCATATTTCAATGAGCTTTATATAAATATAGAATACTTAGCTAACAGTATATAGTTACATAACAAGACATATACAGACAGATTATACAAGGCGCACGTATTTGTATTAGGAATTTAGATAATGTATATATATATATATATATATATATATATATATATATAAATTTAACATCGATTCCACTCCAACCCGTTTGAAGTGCGGACGGGGACGCGTTGGTAAATTTTGGCTCACACTGGTCAATTTTGGGACCACGACGGACCATGACTTGCATCCAGGAGACCACGTATCGCGCTCATGGACCAAGTTTCGTGTCCATAGAACAGAACATCAAAACCTTTTACATTTTCTATTTATACTTACACCGGATACACATAACATTAGCGAAGGTAGAGCTAAAAATCAGCAGATATCAATCACTCACCATATTATAATGCCTTATATAGTCGGTGTTTTGTTAAAAGGGCAAATCAGCCATTTCACAAATTTCACAGGACAACCATTTTTCACTTGTACATTACTACGTTATTTACCACTATGCCATTTTTTAACTTTGGGGCATATAGGCATATAGGCATATAGTTAATCAACAAATGTATTTGTAAAAAGACTTTTCAGCCAAAAATTGGGATATTCGCCCTTTATGCATTGCATTAACCTCAAGATTGGACTATTTAAGTTATTTAAATTCTTGTATTCAAAACAGCAATAAAAGTCAGTTACAGTGTAATCACTATATCACAATAGACAAAAAATGTTTAATATTGGTTTTTTTAATTAAATTAATTACATTAAACTTGTAATTGAAAATACAAAACACATTAAATTCGGCATCGTTATCATCCTATGGAGGTGCTTCATAGTAATTATGAAAATTTCGGGAAATAATACCTGAGTGGAAAAGTAATAAGAAATCGTTACATTTAGAGTAAAATATCGGTAATCTTGTACTATAAGCCCTAGGGAAATTGCATCCCAATCCAGGTCTGTTTTGTCTTAAACTTCGTGTGCTAGCATACAGGGAAATAGTTTTAAACTCTTCGTTATATTCGTAACGAGAGAGTATAGTCGAAATCAGGAAAGAATGATTGCACGTCATTAATTTCTGATTCAATCCAAGATATATTTCCACATATACAATGGACGCATTTAACATGTAAGAGAAAGAAAGAATACAAGTAGCACGTGTTTCGAGCAAAGTAGCTTAGAAACGACCTACGCTGTGGAGTTTATGATACGTAAAGAATGGGAACAGTAAACTGTCGCATGTCCTAACAATATTATACTTCTATTAATGAAGTCTTTAAGTTGATTTGTGCGGTTTTTAACACATGTCATTTTTAATACAACTTACCTAACATAACCATAACTTATAACTGCACCATTATATTTGGGTTTGCTTTTATATTTTGTTGTTTTCATTATATTATTAAACAGAACCGGAAACTAGTTAATCCTCCAATGGAAATATTTCTTGAAATCTTTATTAAACAGTCAATTGATTAATCTTGATGTATACGAATACGGTTGATGACGTGCATTCATTCTTTCCTGATTTCGACTATATACAGTCAGGTTCAGTTTTTTCAAACCGCAACCATTTTTTTCTCTATCATGCTACGTTACCTTATGAACATTTTTTCATATTAATAATCGAAGCAGTTTGTTTCCAGTCAATAAAAATTATCCTGGTTGTATTCAATTATTTCATAAGGCGAAGGATTCCTCTTTTGCCATTTGACAGACAATTATTTATTGAGCTGGAGCATTGACGGTTATATTTTTAACAGCACTCTTACTAGGAATGACTTGGTTCATAAAAAAACATGGTCAACAGATTCAATATGTTTTATATATTGCACAGCGTGGAGGCAAGCAGCAGCAAAGAATTGGTTACGATTTTGACTTCCACAGCTGTCAGTCGTACAAAAAAAGTGTTTACTATAGAACTGCCTTTTTATATAATTATAAAAGCAAGTGAACACTTCGTTAGATCCACGCTTGTCTTCTAATTCAGTCCATAAGTTTCACGGGAAACAATGTTGTAAATTGTAAGATTGTGTGTTGCTTATTTTTCTTTGTAAAAAATTGAGGAAACTTTCCCTTTAGTGCATTTTAATACAGCTTGCATGTCAAAATTTAGTAGGTAGTGTTTGTTTCATTCCATTTCTTTTTGCACTGCTTCATTTTAAATTTAACGTGTTCTGTCTTTGAGCATTAAATGATTGTAGTATATATACGATTCCACCAATTTGTCTTGTGCTATAAGACTTTCAAATGTCTGACAAGTGTTACAGATATCTTTTCTTTGCTTATGTAAGCTCACATTATACGAATAAAAGTACTTTTATACACAGATAAGCTTACTGCGTTCTTGCTATTGTTAACATAATCATCTTTATGCAGTAGATATATTTTGTTTAAACTTATTCCATAACATTGTGTTCGTAATCAATCACCGACAAGTCCATTTTAGATGCTAATGTGACACACTAAGTGCAATTACAAACAAATCCTGTTCTGTCATAAAGTCGCATGCAGGGGAAGACGCAAGTAAATTAATTTCCCATACAACCATGGTAGATTCGCCAGATGCATTACGTGAGTCTAATTGGCACACATTGGTGATAGAAAAACACACTCGATATTCAATTGATTATTTAAATTGTAATTTGAATGTGAAACTTGCCAGACTGCGACAAAGTACAATCTTTAGACGATGACGGTTGTAAATTCGACAGGGTACCGCGACACCTGGCAACTGCGTTGATGATTGTTCTCGACACAGATCTAGAATGAATTGTGTTCACCGTAATCTGAAATAAATAACTTTTGTTAATACTAAATTAACAAGAAGTTTCTGTGGCTTTTTTTGGCATTCGGCTTCGGTTATAATGATAGTAAAATAAAGAGAACACAAATTGAAATTAATCTTGTACCAATATATTTTTTACATCTACAATTAAATAATGTTTATGCCAAAACTGGGTTGAAAACAAATTCATCTAATTATACTTCACAGGAAACAATAAAAGCATTCATAAAATTGTAAAACTAAACTTACCTGCTCCGATCCATTTTAAGAGTGAACTATTCACTGTAACTATACTTTGAACTATTAAGCAGCTTTATTGTCAATTTGAATATTAGTTATCAATGTTGTCAATGCTACACACACTCACGTACGCACGCACGTACGCACGCACGCAAGCAAGCACGCGGGCACACACACATACACACACATATTAATTTCAATAATCTGCGTATAGGTTACAAGACACTAATTACCAAAGGCATGCAAAAACGTTACTGAGAACTGAAATAACAAAACATTAATATTGTGGCTTTTACAAAAGTAAGCTTATTTTGCTTTCTATTTCTTTTCTCTTAACTTTACACAAACGCGAGAAAGATAAAAGGTCACGCCGAGTTTCCTATTGAAGCAGGTTAGTTCCTACATCAAAAATGCTAGGTAATGGCGAACCTACAAAGTAGAGCAATAGTATTTTTACGCTTTACAGACGAATAATGAATATTGGTCCTTTCACAAATTAAATTTGTATACAAGTAGTTGACAGAAACATAAAAAGCAAATACCTCAAATTTGTCCTTTAAAATAACTACCTCATCGATATTTGTCGTTACGAATTTCGTATTTCCATCTTTCCTACCGACGCACAAATTCGCCGTTTGGTCATAACAACTGTAGCCATCCGCATACCAAAATAACATCAAAACCTCTATTCTGCTAAAAATGGTTAATTCGCCCTTCTAACAAAACACCGACGATATATAAAGAATTGCTATAGTTATGACTCAAACCACAAATCATTTTTTCCAATGGCTATATATGCAATATTATTTGTTGAAAAATTATATAACTTACATGTCACCATGACATTTGGGTGCCAGGCAGAACAGCGCATTAACGTTTACCTCATAGGCTATTTACCAAACCTTAGACATCGAATTGGAACTGTGCCGCAAGCGTCGTGAACCCAGCTTTAGTCAGAGGCACATGCAAAGGGCTACTACGCGCACAAAGGTTCAAAACAACATAGTGAATATCTTTTGATGCATTTATAGAGAAATGATAGCTATTAAGTTGTTACGTTTAATTTTTTTTAATGTAACTACTCCACCTTATAGGCGGTAGAGCCTCTAGAAATTAAGGGAGGTTCCTGTCTAAAATTTAAACCCAGGGTAAAATGTATGTAAAGCGGCTTTTAGTACTAAAGGACCCTCAAAAGAGATTTTCCAACAGGCTAAGTTTCTTCATCTTATGGCAGAGCAATGAGCCAAGGTCGTAGGATGGCATACGATAAAAAAAGAGAATATTTTGGACGCCACCGTACCTTAATAATATCTGTAATGTCTAACAATCTGAAGATAAGATACGGAAAGCTTCGAAAAAAAAAAATCTACTAAACAATCAAACGTATAAAAATAATACTTACTTACTTCTAACACTGCAAACTTGGATTGGAACGATTATCTCGTACTGTCTGAAAATATAACCGCCTCAAAAAATTATTAGATCTAGGGCTTCATTAAAGCCTAGTAACTTTATCACAAACAAAATTTCAATCAAAGTAGCAATTCGAAAATATAACTCTAAAATATCTTACCAATATAATGTCAGTGGTCTATCTTTCTATACTCAAGAATTTTATTAATCTGTTTGTATCAATTATGAGAAACTATTATCCACTTCAATGAAAATAAGCTTTAAAATAACATAATCCATTTTCTATTGTTTTAAAGAAACATATATACATCGTTTAGACAAATTTACAAGGATTAATGTTTTTTTTTGTAATCAAATTATAAAAGTATCTATCGTTATCTCTTATTAATTTTATGTACTTCAAAAATCTTAATTTATAAAAAATTCTCTAAGGAAGATATTGTGTTTTTAAAAATACATAACAACTTTTAATTATTACCGAAATAGGATCTTGTGTTGGTTTACAAGTGAATGAATAAATGAAACGAACTTATTTCTTGTACGGTTGAATTTAGATATTTATAAAAATTTATTAATTGAAGAAAGGTCAAACAGTCTTATGCTATAAAATAATCTGTAAACTATTATACTTTCGAGTAAAAAACTAGACCATAAAATGTGCCAAACAAACACTAAGATGTCACATGTTAAGTTGCTAACAAATTCTTGTTTAACCTTTTAAATTCTCAGAAAGCTATCTTTAAATTTTCTACGTTGCTATGAACATTTATAACAACTCAAACTGTTAAATATTGAACAAAAAAATTTTACGTCAATTTAAACCACTATATAACTTTACAAAAAATAATCGCTACGTTTCCCGTAATTTATTAGTGTAACTAGAACTGAATAAAGAAATCACTCACCATAATATTTCGCACGAAAACTATATAATTTCATTAGCAATTAGTAGTTACCAATTTATTTGAAGATGACCTTTGTACCATCGCTCAACAATTCTCGTGCACAATTTCAACAACAGCTACGCGTCCTTTACATACGCTTGATTACAAACTTGATTTCCATTCTAAAAGCAACGCTTAAATTTTGTTGTTCACAACAAGGGCACCTTAACATTTCATTTTGAAATGTTTTATAACGAAAACTTTGCAATACTCCATAATTAAACTTTGCAATACTTAATACCAGAAAAAACTTTGCAATATTTCATAACTAAAACTTTAACTTTAACTCTAACTTTAACTTGCACGTGATGATGTTATTTCAAAACCATCTCCTATAAACCACTTTAAAGTCGACTAACTTAGTTTAAGGTAGCGTTTGTACGATTTTTATATAATAATAACCTATTCCCAATTTGTAGACCACCTACAGGGTCTCTGGCGTCAGGGGGAACTTTGCCATTAGACCGCTCACTTTCAGAAACACATCCGACAGCGCAAATCAAAAAATAGCAAAATATTATAAGCAAATACTCCCGAAGCTAGACTCAACCGCAACCTCTTAGTAAATCATCGTCGGAACTTACATAGACATTATGACTAAGTTTTATCATTACAACGGCACCATGTTTAGTGGAATCGAGAAATAGAGCAAGTAAAGCAACGGCGAAGACAAATCTATGTGAAATGATGTAGCTCTGACTCCGAGCAGGTAGGCTGCACTCCTGGCAGTCGCGGTCTTTGGTTGGGATGTTCTCGGCAATTTTTGGTTGATTCTAAAAAGTATATTTGCCATAGTTTTTTCATATGCGCTCACGCTCTTCTTGATTTACCTTTCACTTTAGTTTTTCCCTCTTACTTCCTAACTTCGTTTGGTTGTTTTCGGCAACCGTAGGCTCTCGTTTTATAGTGTATATGTATAAAAGCGCATCTATCTTAAGTAATTTAGTATTTAGCAGTAGCTAGAACGGTAAACATGAGCTCCACTGAAGTGAATAGCGTTCCTCAACTTCTTGGGAATAAAGTGAAACCAACAAACGAGCGATTTGGATTGTGGTGGCTGACAGAAAATTTGGGCTACATTAATTTGGTTATCGATATTGGTACAACTGCGTTGATGATTGTTCTCGACACAGATCTAGAATGAATTGTGTTCACCGTAATCTGAAATAAATAACTTTTGTTAATACTAAATTAACAAGAAGTTTCTGTGGCTTTTTTTGGCATTCGGCTTCGGTTATAATGATAGTAAAATAAAGAGAACACAAATTGAAATTAATCTTGTACCAATATATTTTTTACATCTACAATTAAATAATGTTTATGCCAAAACTGGGTTGAAAACAAATTCATCTAATTATACTTCACAGGAAACAATAAAAGCATTCATAAAATTGTAAAACTAAACTTACCTGCTCCGATCCATTTTAAGAGTGAACTATTCACTGTAACTATACTTTGAACTATTAAGCAGCTTTATTGTCAATTTGAATATTAGTTATCAATGTTGTCAATGCTACACACACTCACGTACGCACGCACGTACGCACGCACGCAAGCAAGCACGCGGGCACACACACATACACACACATATTAATTTCAATAATCTGCGTATAGGGTACAAGACACTAATTACCAAAGGCATGCAAAAACGTTACTGAGAACTGAAAAAACAAAACATTAATATTGTGGCTTTTACAAAAGTAAGCTTATTTTGCTTTCTATTTCTTTTCTCTTAACTTTACACAAACGCGAGAAAGATAAAGGTCACGCCGAGTTTCCTATTGAAGCAGGTTAGTTCCTACATCAAAATGCTAGGTAATGGCGAACCTACAAAGTAGAGCAATAGTATTTTTACGCTTTACAGACGAATAATGAATATTGGTCCTTTCACAAATTAAATTTGTATACAAGTAGTTGACAGAAACATAAAAGCAAATACCTCAAATTTGTCCTTTAAAATAACTACCTCATCGATATTTGTCGTTACGAATTTCGTATTTCCATCTTTCCTACCGACGCACAAATTCGCCGTTTGGTCATAACAACTGTAGCCATCCGCATACCAAAATAACATCAAAACCTCTATTCTGCTAAAAATGGTTAATTCGCCCTTCTAACAAAACACCGACGATATATAAAGAATTGCTATAGTTATGACTCAAACCACAAATCATTTTTTCAATGGCTATATATGCAATATTATTTGTTGAAAAATTATATAACTTACATGTCACCATGACATTTGGGTGCCAGGCAGAACAGCGGTCTTTGGTTGGGATGTTCTCGGCAATTTTTGGTTGATTCTAAAAAGTATATTTGCCATAGTTTTTTCATATGCGCTCACGCTCTTCTTGATTTACCTTTCACTTTAGTTTTTCCCTCTTACTTCCTAACTTCGTTTGGTTGTTTTCGGCAACCGTAGGCTCTCGTTTTATAGTGTATATGTATAAAAGCGCATCTATCTTAAGTAATTTAGTATTTAGCAGTAGCTAGAACGGTAAACATGAGCTCCACTGAAGTGAATAGCGTTCCTCAACTTCTTGGGAATAAAGTGAAACCAACAAACGAGCGATTTGGATTGTGGTGGCTGACAGAAAATTTGGGCTACATTAATTTGGTTATCGATATTGGTAATATTTCTGAAGTAGAAATCGAAGTTTGATAAAAGCATTTACGTTTGTGAAGACACTATTTCGACATTTGGGATATTTTGCACTTTGACACCGGGAGTTCTACACCCATAACAAGATATTTTATTTTTCTCGATTGGAAGAGTAGATGTAGTAGCATATTTTTCCGCACCATTGGAAGATTTTTCTTTGCTAATTTCTCACAAACATCGCATCGTGCCTTAAGTTTTTACAGTAGGCACATTTCGGTCTGGTATTCCTTATACGTGTAGGGCTACCAGCGGCTTTCTCATTCTGGATTTTTCCCGGGGGTAAGGGTAAATCTTGTAAAACCTCTTAATATCTCAAATACGGCCAAGAAAATTGTCAAACGATTTAAAATTATGACGTAACGTTGTTTTTCTATTTTACGATGCAGAAGTCCATATATGACATTTACCTCAGCTTTCGTAGGTAAAGTATATGGCACCTGAGCTATGGCGCGCGTATACGAAAACCCAAAGATTCACTTGGTCCGTCTGCGTTTTTTCCTTTAAAAAAATTTGTGTAGTTGTTTAAGGTGGAGGAGGATTCTTTGGATATGGTTTTTTAAGGATTTCGCTGCTTCGTCCCACGTTTTTAACGAAGGTTTAACACCTTATCACCATGTTGCAGCTATGTCTTCTAACAAGATGGATGATTTGCATATAGCGTCAGCGTCTAATACATTAGAACAATCTTAAAAGTTTGAACGCTGTTCAAAAATTCATCCATACACGTGCACTTTTCCGTTAAAATGAACCGTAGACTTCGTAAATTTTCCAAATTATTCACTTAAGAGTAAGAAATTGCAGATATTTCATGAGGCGGAATTTGCACACGCGATGATCGATTTAATAGTTTTTCGTTACCACTTTGTTTGATAATTCATAAATTTCATTTATCAAGTCTTTAAATAGTGATTGCGACATTGTAATTAGAGAAGCATTCTCGTCGAAAACGCATGCATTTGGGTTCGCATGTATCTTTTTTTTTAAGAATAAGGTTAACAGTGCAGCTATCAACTCACTATCATTAGTTGTTATTAAAGTATGTCACCTTCTGTTTTACTTTCAAAATGTATACAAAGCAGGCAAAAGCTCTTCATAAACCTAATCTTCGTATTTTATGATACATAATTTATATAATATCACTTACGCTTTTGTTAAAGCTGTGTATAAATTAATCATTGAAGCTATGGATTTTTACATATAAACAACCGGCACACCATTTGCCCTTGAACGACATCTGCTGTAGAGTTACAAGTATCTGATACAGTTGTTGTAATCTTGTATGGAGATCAAGCAGGTTGATCAACATTAACACCCTTTACTTGAACTTTTATAACACATTCAACGCAAAACATGCGTTTAACGAATTACACACACCATCATGCAAATGCAAAAGGTAAATTTTGCTAACCAGATCTTGGTGTTTGTACACGTTTCCCTTCTGATACATGTAGGAATTTAACAACAAACACGTTGGGCGCCATTTATTTGTGAAGCGTCGATAGATCAGTAGATTCAGACCTGTTAAGACAATTTTTAATCACAACTTGCACATTGAGTAGTTGAATATAAAGAAACGACAAAGTATAAAGTACAAGCAATAACTAATCAAAGTCACTGTTGGGGATTATAGATTTTAATATTTGAAATTACTTCGCGTTTGTGCCAAGAACTACTTTTGTGGCGGAAGACGCTCATGTTTCTATTTGGGTGCTTCGTTTCCAGGGATTCGCGTTTAAAATGTTCGAGGGGTTAGTTCGTGACAGCTAATACCCAATTCTTCCAATGTATTTACATAATTTCAATTATATTCAGTTACAATAAATGTATTCCACGTTCAAGCATTCTTTACAATTTCTATCTTAGCAAGAAACAAGTTTTCAGTTTTATTGTTAAGTTGGTCCTAAGAGTTAATACTACAACGAAATACACGTACAGCAGAATCACCAGCGAAGATGTACAATTACTACAAAGATATCCTAAACATATGGTTCAATCGTGCCGGATCCAGGCCTATATGGACAGCTCCATTATACAACTACTCGCATTCCAAAACTGTACGTATTATTCAACGCCTGCAGGCACAAATTCAAGGTCTACGCAGCTAATGAGGGGTTGCACGCTTCAAATAAACAACTCGTTTACGACGCAGGTATTATAAAACATCCCTTCCTTTATAGTTTACTTCAATATCGATTTTTATGCCACTGCCTTCCTTAAACATTTTTAAATTAAAGCTTTGCGTACTGGTAAATTTAAACAGGTTAGTTACCTAGTACATTTCGTAATTAAAATTTACTTTATTCAATAACGTTAGGTACATAATTACTACAGATTTTATTACAATTAAACATTTTCTAGCGTTATTGTATAACATTCAAATTCCGTTGTATTTACGGTGACTGCAATTTCATATTATTATCCAATTTATTCTAGTTATTTTAAAGATAGTAATTAAAATACCATTAACGGGTATTATTCTTTTCTACAGTTGTGAATTTTCAACTGATTTTATTTATTCTTTCGTACATTTGTACAAACACCTTTTGTGTAATTATTAATAGATTTCAGTACAATATTCAAACATGGAATTACTCGTACGGGAACGTGGAATGATTAAAGGCAAACTTACACGCTTTATTAATTATGTAAATGGCTTCAAAAATACTTTCGACTCTAATCCTGAGTTAGTTTCAAGAGAATTAATCATGGAATTGAATGATCGCTTGGTCATTTCAAAATCATTATTGCAGTCCTTCGAAGATATTCATAAGCAAATAATTGCTATTTCAGACGACTCGGTTCATGAAGAACAATACACTTTCTTTGAAGAATCTTTCTTTACAATCACTTCTGTTGCATCAATGATTCTAGAAAAAGTCAATAATTCCGACTTACCCGAATTTCGTGGACCATCTCGTTCTTCAAGTTCGCGATCAAATCATTCAGAATCGCACAATTCACATTTCATTAAACTTCCGACGATAAATTTACCGCGCTATTCTGGAAATTTAGAAAACTGGCTCGAATATAGGGACACGTTCGATTCTTTAATCAATAAAAATACGTCCATTAGCGACATCCAGCGTTTTCATTACTTGAGGGCTTCCCTTACCGGATCTGCACTTCAGGTTATCCAGTCTCTAGACTTCGTTTCGTCCAATTTTCGTCTAGCGTGGGATACGTTGTGCAAAAGGAACAATAATACACGCATGATTGTTCATAATCACGTCCAATCTTTATTCAACATAGAATCTCTTTCAAAGGAGTCACCTGACAAACTTCGTCAAATAAACGACTTCTTATTCAAACATGTTGGTGCTTTACGCTCTTTGTCAGACGACAAATCTCTGATTGAGACATTTCTCATTTATGTTATTGCCAACAAACTCGACCCTACTACTCTTAGAGAGTGGGAGTCTGTTCGAAAATTCTTACCTCAAGAGCTACCAACTCTTGCGGAATTTCAAGACTTCTTAAAATCCCAAGCGGATTTGCTTTCCACTTTAAAGGAAAATTCTACGGTTGTGCCCCAGAAGCATGAAAAATCCAAGGCTAGTGTCAAAACATTTGTGACATCTAGTAATTCACGCGGTTGTTATAACTGTCAAGGTTCTCATTTGCTCAGTAATTGCACTGAATTTCTAAGGTTATCAGCACAAAACAGAATTTCAAAGGTAAAGGAGTTGAAACTATGTCTCAACTGCCTATACAAGGGACATTTTGTCTCACAATGTTCTTCTCGCTTTACTTGCAGGAAGTGCAAGTCAAAGCATCATACGCTTTTGCATGAGGACGTTCAACGTTCGCAAACTTCTACAGTCTCCGCAGGGCAAACAAACACTTTGCCTTTTGTGGGTGGCGCTTCTTCGCATACAATTTCTGCCTTTTCTAGTAATACTTCTCAAGTAATACTTCCTACGGTGTGCGCACAAACTATCGATTCCAACGGCAGATTGTTCAGAGTTAGAGCTCTGTTAGATTCAGGCTCTCAATCGAATTTCATTACTTCGGATATTTGTAAGAGGTTGAGACTTCCTACAAAACCAGTTGATGTTACGATTTCCGGTCTTAGCAAGGCCACTTCGCAAATACGTTTACGTTGTGACATCACGCTTTATTCTTCGTATCATTCGTGGTTCAAATTGACAATTTCCTGCTTTGTCATTGACAATATCACCAGTAATCTACCTAACTGGCATGTAGATATTGCCAAGCTTCACATTCCTGATAACATTAAGTTATCAGATCCTTTATTTCACGAGCCTGGTGAAATCCACATCCTTCTTGGATCGCCAGTCTTCTTCAAGATTTTATGTTCTGGACAATTTCAATTAGGTCCAAATCTTCCTACTCTTCAAAAAACTCGATTTGGTTATGTTGTTGCTGGTCCGTTAGGCTCTGACATGCTGATTCGAGCAAAATGTCTTTATTCGGTTATTGATCCAGTTCAAGAGCAACTCGCTCGTTTCTGGGAATTGGAACAGTATCCATCCGAAAAGGTTCTCTCGCAGGAGGAAAATTCCTGTGAAAGACAGTTTTCTGAAACTACGAAAAGGGACACTGATGGTCGTTTTATCGTTTCCATTCCGTTCAAGGAAAACCCTTCTGTTCTGGGTGATTCTTGGCATACAGCTTTCAAAAGATTCAAGTCTCTAGAGATGAAATTTCAGTCAAATCCAGAATTCAAAAAATTATATACTTCCTTTATGCAGGAATATCATAATCTTGGACATATGTCACCTTCCGACCTCAGTTATACAGGTCAAGTTTTCTATCTTCCTCACCATGGCGTAGTTAAAGAGGAAAGTCTTACAACCAAACTTCGCGTTGTATTTGACGGTTCTTCTAAAACTTCCAGTGGACATTCGTTAAACAGTATTCAGATGATTGGGCCTACTATCCAACAGGATCTTTTTTCAATTTTATTGCGTTTCCGCAAACATAGGTACGCCTTGTCTGCTGACATTGAGAAAATGTACAGACAGGTTCTGATCAATTCAAGCCAAAGACCTCTTCAAAGGATACTATGGCGATCTTCTCCTTATGATTCAATTTCTACTTTTGATTTAAATACCGTAACTTATGGTACCGCAGCGGCTTCGTTTCTGGCCATTCGATGTCTGACTGAGATAGGTATTCTGGTCAAGGACACACATTCTCAGTTTTCCAGAATAATTCAGGAAGATTTCTACGTAGATGATCTTCTTACGGGTTCTGATCAGCTTTCTGATGCCAAGGCTATCTGCCAAGTGCTTCCAACGCTTCTGTCTGGAGGTGGCTTTAAACTTAGAAAGTGGATTTCCAATGATCCACAGGTACTTTCTAGTATAAATCCGCAGGACGTTCATCCAGGCATTCTTGAGTTCGGATCTCATGAAAACACCAAAACACTTGGTCTTACCTGGTCATTTCCAACTGATCACTTACGATATTGAATTTCCAGTCCGTCAGATGGCATTCCTACTAAAAGGACTATACTGTCCGACATTTCACAGATTTTCGACCCTTTGGGCCTTCTAGGTCCTTGTGTCATATCCGCCAAAATTCTCATGCAGTCTCTTTGGATAGAAAAGATTTCATGGGATGATCCGATTCCTTTATCAATTCAAAATAATTGGTTTCTTCTACGACAAAATTGGGTTGTGTTAAACAATCTCGTAATTTCACGTCATGTTGTCTGTTGAAATCCCGTGCAGGTGGAGATGCATGGATTTGCAGATGCTTCAGTTCATGCCTACGGGGCATCTATCTACCTACGTTCAGTTGACCCGCAAGGTCAGGTTTTCGTTCGGCTTCTGTGTGCGAAGGCTAAGGTTACCCCCCTGAAGCCTGTCACTATTCCACGTTTAGAGCTTTGTGCAGCCGCGTTGCTGGCCAAGCTTGCTGCTCAAGCTACAAAGGCCTTAGGCATAGACCTTGAGCGGTCTGTCTTTTGGTCCGATTCTACTGTTGTTCTAGGGTGGCTAAAAACACCACCTAATCAACTTAAAACCTTCGTTTGCAATAGAGTTGCAGACATACAAACTTTGACTGCTCATGCCACATGGCGGCATGTACCTTCTAAAACAAATCCTTCCGATATGCTTTCAAGAGGAGTTTCACCTGCTCAAATATTAGAATGTAGTCTATGGTGGAATGGTCCTTCATGGTTGCATGAATCTGAAGATTCATGGCCTATTTTCGTAGATCGTATTTCCAATCTACCAGATTTAAAGAGTACTTTACACTGTCATCATGAGCGTCAGGTCGAACCTTTCCCATGGGACAAATTTTCTACTTTGACAAGACTCGAAAGGGTTATTGCATACTGTTTGCGGTTTATGCGTAATTGCCGTAAACTCCTTTCAGAGAGGAACCTAGGTCCCCTCACGTGTGAAGAGATTTCCTTTTCACATACTTGCTTGATTAAAACATCTCAACTAGAGTCCTTTCCGGAAGAAATAAAATGTCTACAGAAAGGCATTCCCATTCTAAAGCCAAGCTCAGTTTCAAGCTTAACTCCCTTTCTCGACTCTGATGGTATAATACGCGTCGGAGGTCGCCTTCAAAATTCTCAGTTCTCCTTTGAGAAAAAACATCCAATTCTGATTTCTGCAAAACATAGATTTGCTAAGCTTCTTCTTATAAATTCGAGACCCTTGTCTCCTATTTTTTCTGATCCCAACGATCTTCTACCTTTAACTCCAGGACGCTTTCTTATTGGTCGATCCATGATTTCTGCTCCTGATCCTTCCTTAAGTCACCTAAAAGAGTTCAGACTTAATACCTTCCAACGAGTTCAACTTCTTCAGCAACAAATATGGTCACGTTGGAGCAAAGAGTATGTGTCCGAACTCCAACAACGACAAAAATGGCGTTCCAATGACTCCGAACTTCAAGAAGGCACATTGGTGTTAATAAAGGAAGACAATCTTCCAGTGTTACAGTGGCGTCTTGGGCGCATTGTGAGTGTTCATGCTGGTGTCGACGGTGTTAATCGCGTTGCGTCGATTAAAACTGATACTGGTCTAGTTCGTCGATCATTTTCTAAGATCTGTCCGCTACCTATTGACGACATGTAAATATATTTCAATGTTCTATACTTATTATTATTGTACTATACTTGTTCATTCTATTTCTATTGTACTTAAGCTATTGTTAGTTTATTGAAAGTTAGAGCTTTCAACGCCGGGGGCATGTTGGGGATTATAGATTTTAATATTTGAAATTACTTCGCGTTTGTGCCAAGAACTACTTTTGTGGCGGAAGACGCTCATGTTTCTATTTGGGTGCTTCGTTTCCAGGGATTCGCGTTTAAAATGTTCGAGGGGTTAGTTCGTGACAGCTAATACCCAATTCTTCCAATGTATTTACATAATTTCAATTATATTCAGTTACAATAAATGTATTCCACGTTCAAGCATTCTTTACAATTTCTATCTTAGCAAGAAACAAGTTTTCAGTTTTATTGTTAAGTTGGTCCTAAGAGTTAATACTACAACGAAATACACGTACAGCAGAATCACCAGCGAAGATGTACAATTACTACAAAGATATCCTAAACAGTCACATCATTGTTAAGAGGAGCACGAAGACCTGCCGTCATCACGGACCATTGGTGACATACTGCTATCCCCTATTCTCAAAACGCGACATGCGGGAATTTCTGACTATTTACACTTATTAAGCGTGTTGCTAAACACTGTTTTTACCTAAAAATGGTACAAGAAACCTGTAGTTTCAAAAAGATACATAAATAATTTCTCTTATTATTCCATGTACACGATAATAAATATCGTCATAAATTTACAAACTAAAATATTATAACTTTCGATTTGCATGTAAAAACTATCACAACGCTTCTTTAAAATCTTTATTTTGTAACATTTTTAGAGAAACTGAATTTTTTAAGACCGACTTAAAGTGACTTACAAATACGTAGGCAATAATATCTGAAAGCAGTTAACTACTGCTGTGAAACTCCAAGATATTTACGTCTTCCATTGAAAAATTGATACGTCATCATCTATTGCTACTAGATTGCGTAGTTTTAATTTTGTTAAAATTCTCCCAACCATCCAGATAAAGAAAGTTAAATTTAAGGTAACCTGCCCATGCATAAAGCTTTATAATAATTCGCACAGCAGGAAAGTACAATTAAGTTGATTCACTGCAGATAACGGTTTGACAGAAGAAAGGGTTTAGCAACAAGCTTCTCGAAGGTGGTTTTAATTGAACGTGACGCCCCACCTTAATGACACGAGTTAATCACTACCTAGTAGCCTTTTATATACTGGAACACGTTTAAGCTTTATTAGGGGTGAATTCTTGTAAGCGTTAGCGTTGTATTCTGCTTCGCCTTCTGTATTATTGGCAAACAAGCATTTCCGCTAATAAATGAGATTTGAACTATACACCTGCACAGTTCTGTTGTTAGGCAATTTAACCATTGAATACTTAAGAACTGTCTTGTGTACGCACAAAGTATAATTAGATTGCACTTACTTATCTAAACGAATCAAATTTCCTACACATTTAGGTATCATTTCAAAAATAGTTGCTATAATTTCGGGATAGCAAAATACATGTTCAGAATTAAACAATCGTTTTTGCTCTTCAAATTGCAATTTATACAGTCAATCATGATAAAAAACGCCCTACAATAAATTCAACTTCTAAATGCTACTATAGCAACCGTGGGTTTAAAATTCTTGACTACTAAGCTGATTTATGATTTTTGGAATTGTTATATATATAAATAAATTTAATCAAATCAAAGTAGAATTTCATAATACACAAACATAATAATAAATAATTTAAGTAATTACTATGTGAAATACACAATTATAGACATAATACAAATAATTTAACCTTAATATATTTACCCATTGCATAAACATGCTTATTATTACGTGTAACTTATATAATCTTAATAGAGTCATATATATTGCTGTAGAACCTCGGGAATCACCTCTCTAATTCGGGCTGTCATAAATATTGGTGTGGATCCTCTCTGTCTAAGGTGCTACTTACCTTTGGAAGTGCCCTTCTTATGAATTTCTACTTACCCTAGCTGAACTCAATACCAGACTCCTTAAATTTTTGCCTCAATAAACAATTTATTCTTCTCCAAACTAATCTTCCACGGCTACTCATTCTCTCAACGCCTTAATATTAAATAAAAAATAAAAATAGGATTTTTCAACAAAAACATACACCCTTTTATTCATATGACATAAATTATGCTTCACACAATCTCAATATTTACAATTAGTTTACAGTAAAACATTTCACACTTTATTTCAATCTAAACATCTCGTGACCTTTATGTTCATACATACTTCAACATTTCATTTAGAAGTAGATGGGTCTATCCTGAAACTCTAAATTTACTTTTTCCAGGTCTATGATGAGCTCAGTATAAACCCTTTTTATCCTGTATGCATAAAACACTGCATTATCAAACTACCCTGGAGACCCGTTTACTCCTTACATCAAATAAAAATATTATTCATGTATTTACACCCATAGATTTAAAATAGAAAAGTGTCTTTTCATATGTAATCAAATTAATTTTCAGTTTATTAAAATTTTCACCAAGTAACTCAAATTACTCATAGTTTTTTATAATTCAATACTAGCACAACAGTTCAATAAAAAAATTCGTTACCTGGAGTGTTCTTCGGAATCACCACCTCCGTAGATGTCGTCCACCAAGCTCACGTTCCTGGACTACACCCAATTTCTGCTTTCTAACTAGGACAGCCATTCCATCTCAACTCGTTCATCCAATTTCCCAACGATTTGTGGATGCCTTCCATACAGCTACTCATCTAGAGTCCAAACTCCACTTAACGTCCAACCAGCATTTTCTTCAAGATGTAATCAATTCACTTACCTCAGTAACATCCAGCATTACTTGTTATAATTATTTATACAAATATGTTCAGTCTGTTTACTTCAATTGCACCTACTTGTGCTTTTATACCACTGAAAAATATATACGACGAACTGCACTATCATCCAGTTTTTAAGTTAGAATCTCTTCTCAACAGTACTCAATGTCAGCAAAGTGAATTAGAAAATAAGCGAGAAATAAGAGAGCTTTGACACCTCCGGCAAGGTTTATATAAGTTTAAAACTCCCCTTTTGTGACGTATTTTACCTAGCTTTTCTTGAATTGTAGCAACCGCCACACCGTTCCACAAAATTTTTCTGTACAAACAACATAACAAACTTTTAAAGCTACGAATTTTACCACTCCAACGATACATTCTTCGAAAAACTAATTATACTAGTCAAACGTCTGTGTTTTCCATGTAAAAGCGTCCTTCTACTATTCCTTCTAACGAATCCTAAACACACCTCTTATGTCCGCGTCTATGTTGTTATTGCACTCATGTTCTAATAATCACCTTGCCTTATCTTTGTCTCGTCTTTTTACTTACAAAGTCGACGTTATTTCCACTCTACTGATTGATACATTGTTATCTTTGCCAGACATTCAACTTTAAGTCTGTTGTTTTGTATAGATATCGCCTTTTGGATAATTGAACAAAATAAATGATGTAACTTTAATGCTGTTTTCGTTTATATATTTTTATGCGTCTTTGAAACTGCGTTTTCTTATCAAAGCGCTTATTGTTTCCGCGTAATTGCATAAAACTTTCTTAGGTTTTGTCTACTCTAGTGCGTATTTATTTTATAACTAATTAGAACACTTCTCAACGCGTGTTTAATGTGCGTGTTTAATGTGCTATCATTTCTTCTGAATACGCGTTCTACTGTTGAAAAATATGCTCACTTGCATTACTTAAAATTAATAACGGTCTATATACAGAGTGTTAAATGCTTGATATTTACATAATGTATGAATTACCTATTTTTCTGCTAAAAACGAGTTCTATTGTTGTAAGATATGCTTACTTGCATCGCTTGAAGCTAATTACGGTCTATATACAGGATGTTAAATGCTTGCTATTTACATAATATACGAATTACCTATTTTTCTGCTACACGACCCTTGCTACTCAATACACCCCTAAACAACCCATTATCACAGCAATATATATATATATATATATATATATATATATATTATAAATATTGAACGATACCTTATTCTGCTTTAGTTGATTTAATGTATTCTATTAGTTTGCTTCTGAATGTAGTTAAACTTGAGCTTTGTTTGATTTCGGTAGGTAGTTTATTGTATCCATCAATTCCTTTAAAGATTGAGACGTTCCCTTAAAACAGGGTTCTTTTTACGCGAATAAAGTAGAGCTAAAAATAACAGTTATGCTTCCGTATAAACGTTTAATGCAATAAATTTTAGTAAAAGGTGTAAAACAAATAATGAACTAAACTTGTATGACTAATCACTAAATCGACCCTGCACTACTTAAGAAAATTAGTTGGAGTTCATAGCAAAATGGTAGGTATTATCATCATTGTCCTTACATAAACTACGTCCAAATACCTACACGTAACAAAAGAGAGCGGCACTACAATATGTTAAGCCCACAACCGTTTATGTACTTCCTTGCAAACGTCAAAACTCGCTGGAATGTTAAAGCTCGGATATTCATACGATCCAGCGCGTTGAATGAATACTTCACACAAAAAAAACCTAGGTATAAAAACGATAATATTAACTAGGATCGATCCTACCTTATAGTGAAGACAAACTGTCTTGCGGGGATGATCTCAGTTATCTTCGCCGTTCGTCTGCTTCGTTAAAAAACAATTCCGTAAACCAATAACAAATAACTAAACTACACATAACATCTTCTTACAATCATACACTCTCTCTCACACACACACACACTCTCTCTCTCTCTCTCTCTCACACACACACACACACACACACACAAACTTATAAACACAACTAAATAAATTGAACAAAACATGTACATACATATTTACTAAAAACTATATACACAAGATCATTTTTAATAAACCAATAAAAATCAACATACAAACAATTGATTTACAAAAATTAAAAAACCAAGACAGTATACTTCAACATCAAAATAATATTACTATCTTTATATTTAATTATACTACACACCATCATCCTATTTACTATTATTAATCATCCAATTGACTGTTATCTCACTTTAGTAAGTATTAAATACTATTTCTATAATTTTTAGCTATTAGTCAAATCTTGTTCACATAACTAACTCAATGTATTTATTTGTAGTACTCTTGATAATGGAAAAATAAATTTCCGAAAGCTTGAGTTTATAAAAAAGAGAATTCTTCAATTCTGCTGACCTAAAACCCATAAAGTTATATACTATTAAAGAAGCAAGGTCGTTACCAATTTTACTATACAAAATAATGGGTTTCTATCAAACAATAAATACACGTTATGGAGCAGAAGCAGCCTTACTATTGAAGCGATGGGCTAAGCTAACATCCACATTGGCATCGATTAGTAATCGTAAAATTTTCCTTTTGCAATGCAGAACCAAAAACGTAACACCAAGACATATCCCTGAAACATTAAAGAACCTGAATAGTTTACTAGAAAGTGATGGTAATATTAGTACTCCTATTATTAAACGTTTCAATGATCGTTTAAAAATCAAAATTTTAAACCTAGAAATTAAATTAACGCATCAATTATTAGACAAAGAACTAAAATTTGTAAAAACTAAAGTTGCTAACATTATACCTACTTATATTTATTCTGATTATGAACACCATCAATATACACACGTACACATACCTACACGTACCCACATACACAAACACGCACATACACAACTTTACACAACAAAACAAAGCTTACCAGACACAAACATACATAACATACACAAATATACAATATACAGACACTGCACATAGACAAACACATTCACTTGCAAACCAGATATCATTTACTAGTACACCTCACCCATAATCATTTACCATAAAGCATATTCATAATTTAAACTTAGTTGTTCCACTCTAGTTTAGTTTGCATGTTTATATACAAATGTTTTAATTTATATGTCATTTGTCAGAAACTGTAAATTTTGTATTTGTTTGAAATAGCTTTTCTAAAAATGTTTCCTGTTACACATGCCAGTAATTACACAATCTCAACTATTGTAAGTATATATTCATTTGCAAAAACTGTGTTTGTACAACGTGTAATCTTTAGTAATCTGTGACCAAGGGTAAAAATATACTTGAAAATTCAGATAGAATAAAAATAGTACGCCTTTTATTATTTTTTTTAAACAGGACCTGTAACCCATAAAAGAAAAACTGAATAGCATATATATATATATATATATATATATATATATATATATTACCTGGGGTTCTTGTTGGATGATTATGTACATTTCTATTGTATATAATAAAACTATCAAAGTACTGTGGTATCTGCTGGTTCGCTATTTGGAATATAAAAATTATTGTACTCATTAATATACGATCTAATACATCGAGCCAGCTCATGGTTAACAACATATCTCTAATTGATGTATATTTATTCCTTTGTAGTATAATTCCCATGGCTCTGTTTCGTAGTTTTTGAAATTGTGCTATCTTATTTAAATTTTATGAAAACATATCTGACGAACAATACTCAAAATATGGTCTAATAAATGTGTTATATACTGTAATCTTTGTTTGTGTAGGTAAATGATTTGAATTTCTTGAAAAGAAATATATATTTTTGTAGGAATTTTTTTTTAATGTGTCTAAATTGGCACAAGAAAGACAATGCATTATCAATTATAAAGCCCAGGTATTCAATTTAGCTAAAACGTTCAATATGTGTATTATCGATGCTAAAATCTACATATTTTATGTTAATTTTATTATATTTAAATTTAGTGGTCAGTATCATTGCTTTGGTTTTAGTTATATTTAGACTTTATTTAATACTAGACAAATAATTATTGACTTGCATTAGTACTTTATTCATTTTCTCTATTACTGTTGGTGAATATTTAACTCTGCATACTGTAACCTCTTCCTTTTCCAATTTAGTTTAACGAGAATTTCCGATAACTAGGAAAGGAGCCCACGGCAAGTTAAGCTGGAAGGTGGCTCTATGTTGAGGAAATCTCAAAGGTAAAGCGGCTAGTCGAACTATATGCTCTGGGTAGAGTATGAGCTGTGGGTCGGGGTGTAATTGCAACCACTAATAATAAAAGTAAGGCGCCACCGTATTTTTTTTATACTGAGAAGACCTGATACAAGTCCCTTGTACAAGGCTAATGCGGAAACCTTTCTCCTATAACCGCTATATAATTTTCAAAGACCACCTAATCTTTAAGGTTTCTTACCTTATGGCTCGACCTTGACCTTAGCAATCCTCCACTGCACCTGTGAACAGATCAAACAAAGAATAGCACTGTTTGTGCAATCATACTCAAAAATAATTAAATTCAATCAGAATCATCTTTCATTCATCTTAAATAAAAAATAGTCTTTAGTCCGAAAATAAGAATCTATTCTTTTGGTATTCAATAATGTACTTTTCTACAAAATATATTTCTTTCTTTATATGTTAATTTCGATTGTGAAGAATTAATTACAATGGCACTGGATAAGGTCCGTACCAATTACTATTAAATGCGGTTTTATATAACAAATTGACAAAGCATAAAATTGCTTATTTATAGCAAAAAGTTAATTATGGTAGATCTACCTTAATTTCACAGTAGATAATTACAGATAAGTATTCATAAAATATCAAATATAGAAATTTAATTTTTAAGTGCTCATAATTGTTAGAATTTATTTTATCTAATTAGTAGTGACATCTTTTGATGTTTCATTGAGTTAATAAAAGAATTTAGTAAGAGCGAATTACAGATTCATATCGCATAACATCGAAAAATATAATTGAGGTCTGTCCTTGACCTGTTTAAAGTTAACACAAGTTGATAAAGTAAAATTTATCTCGTTACTACGTCGATAGTTCAAATAACATATGAACACAATTTTTTGTACATACCAGAACTCCAATTTGCACCAAAATACCTGCTTGGGAGCTTACGTCAGCATTAACTACGGAATCTTCCATTTTAAACCAACAGTTGTGCTGCACTCTGAAAATCACATCACTTGGCCTCCATTATCTGCGTTTTAATTTACAGATGCTCCTGGGGTAATTCAAACCACAAGAAAGAGCGAATTTTGTTTGTAATTAAACAAAATAAATTATATATGGGATTCCATGTTATATAAAAATAGAATTGTTTTCTATAATTTCGATTGAATACCATTCAGAAAAATTTGCTTTCTATAATTTACGTTGCATTATATTTTAAATTACATTATGTATAAGTTTTATTAAATTTTAATTCCATTATTCTTTAAAGTTACACTGAAAATTTTTAATTAATATCGTTATAGAAACAAATTTACTTACTGTTCCTAACGGTCCTTTAACAAAACACTTCCTCGTTCTCCACGAGTTGTTTCAATAAAAATGGACCATCTAAAATAATTTTTGGAGATGGCATACTCTTGTTAGACTTCATTCGTACATGCTTCCAACACAAAAAGCCATTCAAAAACATCGTTCCTAAGAACAATTTCGACCTGCTTTTCCCCACAGCTGTGTTAGAAGTGTTGGGTCAAGCGTGTTGCTGCCCGGTAACAACGTTGCTTTGCAATTTCTGAGTAGAGGGGGCTTTAGGAAGGATACTAAACAAGAGCTCTTATCTTGTCACCGTAGAAATTAATTTTTAATTTGAACTAAATGCTAGTACTTTATTGGACAATAGATGATATTAAATTAAATGGATTGGATAGCATTATAATGCATTATATTATTTAATATTAAATAAAAGGATTAATTATACGGATATATATTAGGTGGAAAATAAAATTGCTACAATACAAGACGTGTATCATCAGCAAATAGTTTAAGCAAATCGCAATGAACATACAACTCAATATCATTGCCGTAAACTAGAAACAGAAGAGGTCTTAGAATACTTTCTTGTTGTACTCCATAATTATTAGTTTTATTGCTAGAGCGTACATGCTTAAGTTTAACATTTTGTTATGTATCTGTTAAATAATCACTAATCCAACATAAAACGTTTCCAGTGATTCCATAGTATTGTAATTCAAGTAATAATATAGTACGGTCAACCGTTTTAAACGCCATTTTCAAATCAAAAAATACAGCTACTACATATTCATCATTATCTATATTCATTTTAGCTAGTACAAATTGCAGAGCTGATTCACAAGAGTAATTGCGACTGAATCCTGATTGGTTAGCAAATAAAAGTTTATTATTCTTAAAATGATTAATCAACTCTACATATACAGCTCGCTCTAAAAGTTTCTCCAACGAGGGTAGAGTATTAATAGGTCTAAAATACTATACTTTAATGAGTTTGGTATTTCCAATGCCGGACATATTGCACTAGTTTTTAACATATTAGGGAATTAACGTACTGTAGGGAAAAATTGATAAAATACAGAATCACATGCCTAATTTAAGCATTCATTCTTTTCATGGTTTTGTTATTTATAGCAGCCTGAATACTAAATTTACTATCAAATGATTTTACTAGGAATGCTATTTCGTTCATGTTCAACAACGTAAATTCATTTAATTCTAGGTACAAGTTTCAATTAACTCATTGCCACTCAATATTATTATTGATACTTTTAACGATTTCCTTAATACTGTCAATAAAAACTTGATAAATTTTTCTGCCATTTCAGCATAATCATTAATAGTTAATTCATGGAGGTTCTTTTCAAACTTTACACCGTTTGTTAATGACCTGTTTTTTTTAGTATTAACTTCTGATTTTAACGTTTTCCACATCTCTTTGGGGTTGCTTATATATTTATCAATTTTTTGCCTGTAATAATTTGTTTTTTTAATCTTTATCAAGTTTACATCTAAATTGCTAAGTTTTTAAAGTTTTTCCAATAGGCATTTCCTTTATTGATGCTACTAATTTTGAATAGTTTATACATTTTATCCCGTTCTTTCATATTTAAACCAACTTCATAATCAATACATGGTAATTTGTTAGATATTCTGTATCTTTTTAATGGACTTACTTCATTAATAACATTTTCACATACCGTCACAGTTTCGCCACAAATTCTATCCATATTTATATCTTCCAGCGATCAACGATGCTCAATTATTTTAAGATTAATATTATATATATTTGATTCTGTTAAGTTTCTGTAGTGTTGATATGTATTATTTCTAATTGGTAATTGATTAGAGAAATTAACAATTACTGAATGATCTGTAATTTTCGGACAAGAATAAACCTTTGACATAACATCATTATTGTTTGATAATACACGTCACTAAGCTTCGAATTCACATGTGTACATCTTATAGGTTCAGATATTAATGTTAAACAGATTTTTAATTTTGTTTGTGTTGTATGGATTTTCTAAATAATAATATTAAAGTCACCTATCAACACACTTAAAATTATTATTAGGAAACGCACACTGTCCAAGTAATCGATAAATGTGTTGTGAGAAGCATCGTGAGTGTGGTAAATACAACTAATCAACTATCCTCTATTTTCAAAATATACTTTGAACTGTACATTATTCTTTACATAAAGCAACACTCCACCGGTATGTCGAGTTAGTGAGTCACACTTTATTAGTGTATAATTATTAATATAAATTTCATTAACTAAAATACTGGCAGTTTGGCCAGTTTCACTTAATAATATTATTTCAGGATTATAACAAATTATTTGTGAAACAAGTTAGTCCTTGTTATTAGTTATATTCTAAGTATATTTAGGATTATTATATTCGAATTGAATAGTATACTAGAAATAATATTTAATTTTTTGAATACTGTCAAGTTGGTTTGTTAACTATCGTAGGCTTGTTATTTACATATTTAACCGTTTTAATGTTATCTTCATTAACTATGAATTGATTCATTTGTTCTTTAATAAGTTTGTAGTAATCCCTTTGGTTTTTTGTTTGACCACTAAACACTTGTGCCGCGCCAGTAGTTGTAATGTAATAGTCTTTTCAGCATTAAGTTTGACCATTTTTGTTTAGTAATATAAGATAATATTATCATAAGATGTGTAGTATAGGGTAGGAACCTGTTTTTTAATTGAGTTTTAAAAACTCTGAGGTATTGTTAAGTTTGATAATTTCTGTTCTAGTTTTTGAGACAAACAAGTTATACATTTATTAACATATCTTGCAACATCTGCTCGGAGTTGCGGCCAAAGATATTTATGTGCAATTCTTTCCTAAGTTTTCTTAATACCAGAGTGACCTGAGGTAGGTTCATCATGAGAACGTTTCAAAATTTCTTTTGGATCAGATCTAAAAACAACTTTTTTCTATGAATAGTCTGCTGTTAGATTTGAAGATCTACTGGGATATGCTTTAATAATCTTCCTCCTTCCATTTTCTACTTATTAAATTTCTAAGGATTTCTTTGAACATTAGATATGGTTCGAGCATATCAAGCATCAAGTTTAAGCAAAAGAATTTTATGGGAATTTTCATTGGGATCAGGATAGTTATTAATTTTAGAAGAGCCTGTATCCTCTCTATCGATGGTTATTAGAAAAATATCATGTGAATTTGGAATAAGTAATGAAGAAACAGATTGTAAAGATTCTGCAGGCGAAACTACTAGTGTTGATTCTAAAGCTTGAACGGCTCTAGATAATACAGCAGAGTTTATATGATTGTTTCCTTTTGTATGGATAATATTAAAGTCAAATTGTTGTAATTTAATATCCCCACGATAAAACAACCTGAAGAATTCGTAAAGTATTAAGTTAGAGCAAAGAATGGTGATCGGTAACGAATGCAAAATGTGTTTTTTCCCACATATGAATGCTAAATAGTACGGCCAAATATTCTCTTGCAGTTACAGAAAATTTTCGTTCACTAGGGGATAAAGATAGAGAAATATAACAAATAACACGTTCTTCATCGTTAATCGTTTGAATTAAGACATCTGAAATACCATAATTTGAAACTTCTGTCTGATTTGTAAAAAGTCAAATCTAGGACACGATGAAATCGGTGCAGACACTAGATAATCTTTAATTGTGGCAAAAGGTTTTCGCACAGTACATCCCACACAAATTTCTTTTTTTTTCCTTAACAAGGCTGTTAAAGGGACAATAATAGTACTATATTGATTTGTAAATTGTGTATACTATGATGCTAAACCAATTATTCTACGAATTTTTTTAACTGATTTCGGAGTTGAAATATCTAAAATTGCTTAAACCTTTTCAGGATCTACCAAAAGACCGTATTCATTAACAACATAACCCAAATTCCTTCTTACAGAAGTGACATCTTTCTTTATTAAAGGTGAGGCCAGCTTCTAATAAGCGTCTAAACACCCCCTGCAAAATTTCAATACGTTTTTAAATGAATCTGTACCTGTAACGATATCGTCAAGATAACAAAATACAGAAGATTCTAATTCTGAATCTAGAAGGAGGGTCGACGAATTTTTGCTATATAACAGATGAATGGACGAAGGGACCTGCACCTTGCCGAAGTCTAAATTACTAGAACAGGTAAAACGGCTTGCGTGTTCTAATGAGCTAAAGAGCCAAACTACAGGTCCAACCAAAGTAGTAGGGTCGTTAGTGAGGAACCAGACTAAGACAGGTCCCCGAAAGAGGGCAGTGGCTCTTTCGGTACTTAGATTGGCAGAGACCATAGGGGTCAGTATGGCAGTCTAAGACACACTACCGCGATGTGGAAGGCAACGGGAAACCACCACATTATCTCCCAAGTACACATTATAATTTGAATTAGGGCCGCTATACTTGCGGCCACGTCCCCAATGCTCCACCCGGAGGTACTACACAGCGTACTTAAATTGTAACAAACATGATGGCATTCTCTGGGGTAAAAGATTCCGGAGTTAAAATAGTCCCCCATTCGGATCTCCGGGAGGACTACTTCGGAGGATGCGATAGGAAAGTTAAAAATAAGAGTCGAGAACATTTTGCGAGTCGGAGCGTGGAATGTTAGAAGTATGAAGCAAGTAGGTAAGCTAAGGAACCTAAAAATCGAAATGAATAGGTTATCACTAGACATAGTAGGGATCAGCGAAGTTCGGTGGCCAGAGGCGGGGAACTTTTGGAGTGGAGATTTCAGGGTAAGTCATACAGGAGCAGAGGAAGGAAATTTGGATGTGGGGATAGTTTTGCGAAAAAGGATAGGATTCTGGGTAAAAAATTACTTACAAAAGAACGAAAAAGTACTCATGGTTAGATTAGAATCTAAACCGGTAAACACAGTAATAATACAAGTATACATGCCCACCTCTAGCTATAGTGACGAAGAGGTAGAAGCTATCTACAAAGATATCGAAGACATATTAAGATACGTAAAAGGACATAAAAATTCAATAATTACGGGGGATTTTAATGCCGTGGTAGGTGGTTTAGGCACGAGAAACGACAGGGGAAATAGGCTGGTAGAATTTTGCGACAAGAACAATTTAATCATCACAAACACATTATTTCAACATCATGCTAGAAGATAATATACGTGGAAGATGCCAAGAGATATAGGAAGATATCAAATTGATTACATTCTTGTTAGACAACGGTTTAGGAATCAAGTAAAAGACTGTAAAAGCTACACAGAAGCAGATATAGATACTGACCACAACATCGTAGTTATGAAGGCCGCACTTAAATTTAAAAATGTGAAAAAAAGAAACGGAAAAAGGCACTTGGACTTAGAGAAACTAAAAGATAAAGATATTCAAGAAAGATTCGAAAAAAAGTCAAACGAATTGCTAAAAGATATCGGGAAAATATCTGATACTAAGGAAGTAGAAACAGAATGGAATAAAATTAAATCCAGCCTAGACATGGCGGCCAGAGATATTTTAGTGTATACACAAAAAGAAAATAAGAAACCGTGGATAACAAAGGATATCCTGAATTTAATAGAAAAAAAACGAAAATACAAAAATAAATCAGACGAAACAGGAAAACAGAGATACAAAGCCATAGAATGGGAAATTAATCGAAAATGCAGGAAAGCTAAAGAACAATGGATTGATGAAAGGTGCAAAGACGTACAAACGAAAATGGAAATAGGAAAGACAGACGAAGCATACAAATTAATTAGAATGAATTTTAGGGATATAAAACCGTATAGCAAAAATATAAGGGACGCACAAGGAAACGTCATCATAAAAAACGTAGAGAAAGTGGGTAGATGGCAAGAATATATAGGGAATTTATATGCAGGAGAGGAACTAACTGCATTAGAACAGGAATAAGACATTGAAAATGATGACCTGGGATATCCTATACTTAGAGATGAGTTTGAATTAGCATTAAAGAGTCTGAAAAATGGTAAGGCAGCGGGTACAGATAAGGTGCAAGCAGAAACTCTAAAAGCCGCTGGACAAGCAGTAACAGAACGTCTTTTCCAACTTGTAAGCTATATGTATGAGACAGGTGAGATACCCAAAGATTTCAGACGTAGCATCATAGTGACTATACCAAAAAAGAAAGGCGCGGATAGATGTGAAAATTTTTGAACAATAAGTTTGACAGCACACGTGTCAAAAATATTAACTAGAATTGTGCAAAGACGAATGGAGAAACGGGCGGAAGAAATACTAGGAAAAGACCAATTTGGGGTTAGGCGAAACAAGGGAACACAAGAGGCTATTTTAGCTCTGAGAGTGATAATGGAGAAAACAATAGAAAAGGGGGAAAACGTGCATATAGGGTTTGTAGATCTGGAAAAAGCATTCGACAATGTAAAATGGAAAAAAAGTATGTTTGAAATACTCAAAAAGATTGAAATGAGTTATAGGGATAGACGAATACTACATAGCTTATACAAAGAGCAAACAGCAGTAATAGAATTGGAGGAGGAACGTAGAGAAGTAAACATTAAGAAAGGTGTGAGACAGGGATGTGCCCTATCCCCATTGATTTTTAACTTGTACATAGAAGAGGCAATAAATACTGTCAAATGCAGGAAGACATTTGGAATTACTATGCAGGGACAAAAAATTGATATGCTTAGATTTGCAGATGATATAGCGGTATTAGCGTCTAGCAAGGAAGAGTTAGAAGCTGCTCTTAATGAAATGGAAACGGTTCTAACAGAGAGGGACGGTATGAAAATTAACAAAACTAAAACTAAAGTTCTAGTATGCAAAGGTGGGGAAAATAAATCAAAAACAAGAATACAAGTATGTAACACGAACTTACAAGAGGTTAAAGATTTCTGCTACCTAGGAAGCCAAATAACGCAAGATGGGAAAAGCACAAAAGATATAAAACAAAGATTAGCACAAGGTCGTGCTACATTTAACAAGAAAAAGCAACTACTGTGCTCAAAGACCATAAACATAGAGACAAGAAAAAGATTGCTTAAAACATGTGTGTGGAGCACAGCACTGTACGGTTGTGAAGCCTGGACAGTAGGAGAAGCGGACAGGAAAATGGTAGAAGCCTTTGAAATGTGGTGCTACAGACGTATGATGAAGATATCATGGACAGACAAAGTTAAGAACGAAGAGGTACTAAAAATGGTAGGTGAAGAAAGAAATATGTGGAAAACGGTAAAAAATAGGAGAGATGATGATAGGCTACATACTACGACATGAGGGAATAGTGCGGAATATATTAAAAGCAGAGATAGGAAAAAAGAAAAGAAGAGGTAGACCTAGGTTAGACTACTGCACACAGATAGTAAAAGATGTAGGCTGTAGGGGTTTCAGGGAGATGTGTAGGCTAGCCCAGAATAAAAATCAATGGAGGTACGCATCCAACCGATCCCAAGATGGATAAACTAATGACGAAGAAATATTAAACATGATGATTATTATAAATAACTACAAGAGTTGGTTAGGCAATATTCTCGAATAATGTTAAGTGTGTGCAAGGATCTACTGGAAAACCATTACTTCAGCAAATGTCTAAGTGTTGTGGGATCTTGGTAGCCACAGGTTGCTTTAACCCCCTTCACTGAATCTCGCTGAAATAGGGCATAAAATTAGAAAACAATAAAAGGGGAACGAGCTGTATACACATGCTGTGTGAGAATTTCAGGGAACTATGTAGGCTAGCTCAGAATATAAATAAGTGCAGGTACGTGTCCAACCAGTTTTGAGACGGAAAACCTAATGACGAAAAATTAAGCGCACATAAATCTGATGATTAGTATAAACAAGTAGTTGTTGGTTGCGAAATATCTGCAACTAATGATGACTGTGCGAAAAGATATATTGGAAAATATACTAAATCGGTAAATGGTTAAGTGTTGGGGGAACTTGGCAGCCACAGGATGCTTACCTCCCTTAACAATCACTGAAGGTCGGAGAAATAGGGTATATAAATGTAGAACAATAAAAGAAGACCGAACTGCATCTAACAAGAAAGAACAGCGCCTATGATGAAAGACAACAAACGGAGAAACAAGAAAGAAATTGTTGAAAGCATATGTGTGGAGCACAGCACAGTATGCCTATGAAATACGGGCAGTCTGAAACGCAGACAGAAAAACGGTAGCAGCATTTTGAAATGCTGTGCTTCAGATGTATGAGGACGATAGCATGGACAGACAAAGATAATAACAAATAGGGGAACAAGGATATCTGGGGAAATAGATAAGAGTAATAGAAGGGCAGAATACGTTCTAATGCATTTTTGAGGAATAGTATGGGATATATTACAAGCAGAGATAGGAAAAAGAGGTAGATGTAGACCTAGATCAGATAGTTATAGAAGCAGACTGTGCAAATTTCAGGGAAGTCTGTAGGTTAGTTCAGAAAAGGAAACAATGATGGTACGCGTCTAACCAGTTCCAGGACTGAAAACCTAATGATGATGAACAGATGAATAATACAACCGCAGGGATAAACTGGTGAATTCAAATAGGACACAATTTGGGATCGTGAAGGTTGTTTATTGACACGAATTTTCTCCCAACGGTATATGAAAATATACGGATTTAATATCTAAAGTTAAAATAAATTTGACAGATGAAACGGGAGCGAATAGGGGTGGTTGGCACGGGAAAGATTTGATACTGAATCCTGCTCTCCTATTCACTTATCCCTTATGATTAAAGTTTTTTTTTTTCGTACAGCAGACGTTTGATTGATTTCATTTAAATTTTACGTACTTCTCACCTACATTTTACACAGATTTTGACATATTTTCTTCTCTTCTTTTGGAGTGCTTTCTGATCCAGATCAGTTAGTACGGATCCTTACGGTATTGAGTACAGGACCAATTTTCTTTTCGTCTCTAATACCATAAGAGCGCCCGTTCTTAGTGGTACAATTCCAGTAACCCGCTATCATCTCATCCTTCAGAGAATGCTTGTTTTTTTATTTGGTTGGCCATGATGCTTGTCTCCTGCTATCCTGCCGGCTGCCCCGAAATAATGGGACATTGCTCTTGTCTAAGCTGATCTATGCTTTTTTCTTCTACCTTTGCGCGCCCTTTTCTTAGTCAACAACAGTTTATCATTTGGGTATATCCGCAGTTCAAGACTTAGGGAAAGTATGCAAACCAAGTGGTGCTCTAGATTATGCACTAGAACCATGCCGGAAACTATCGCCAGAATACTGGTTCAATCATCGATCAATTTTTAATTAGAAGAAAATTTTTTCTTTGCATTGAAGTTATAGATTACCAGGAGAAAAATTTGGAATGAACGGTTAATTAAAAAAGGGGATACGGTAAGTATCTAAGGATACATGAGATTAGTAGGGTAATGAGTTTCTTAGTGATATTGACCTATAATTAAGTAGACATAAAAGATTAGGGAGTAGGAGTTAAAGAAACTTTCCGAGATTTTCTTCTCTGAAGTCTATCCTGAAGCATGTGGGCAGAGCTACCTCTCAGAATTATGCTCATCGTAGGTGTTCTCTCCTTTTAATGGTAAAAAGGAAGACGCTTCACAACTTCTCACCTTTCGTGGCACCTACGGTATTAAAAGCTTCATTTTGGTTAGGTTTAACATAGGCGTACTTACACAAAAGACGCACATTCATTTACTTACACTCAATTTTCCGATTTATGTCATACTTTTGTGCGCCAATTGTTACGTACAGTTTTGGCCCCCAGAATATCTAGATAGTAATTCACAAAAAACTAGGTGAGGTACCCGTTAAAAATCCTGGTTTTTTAAAATGCCAAAAACTTCGACTGCACTAACAGAAATGGTTGCCAACTAACTCAGTGGCACGGGTGGTGTAAGTGTTTGAAAAGGGTTGCTGAATGCTATCGTGTATGAAATATGTTTTTATAGGCAAATACCTTAGACGTCACCCAATCTCACAGGGTTTCTAGGGAAAGGCTCTAGAAAGAATAACAAAAGGATGCCAAAAGCAGAGTACAGGAGAGTGATTCTGACTTGAAAATGTACCTGACAAATTATTAATGACTCAACTAGAGTGAGAGTATAGTCATTCGTCCACTTAATGAAAAAGGTAGATATTGAAATTATAGGTGAAATTTGAAATAATATTTTGCAATGATTCAATTGTATTAATAAAAGTTTGCAAAGTGTACATACAAATCTGGAATTAATGGGAAAATTACATGGTAGTTTACACGATTGCTTGGTAAACCTTAAGTTAGAGCACCGTTTTTTGGAAAAGAGAGGCATTTGAAAATTTGTCTGTACCAAGTACGGTAATGATTTCGGAAGAAATCGGAAACGGAAACGTCACCTTGACGAATGCCTAGAAGCTGAGACAATTTTTAAAGCTAGTGATGCAATCAAAGTTTATTTTGTAATTTTACATAACCTTTTAAACGCTATCGAAATATGATCGGCATATTATAATCACCATTTTATTACATTCGAATTTCTGAATAAACTACAATTAAATGCTGAATGGAGAAAGGAACAGCTGAGATTTTGTGCTAAAGATTTAGTAAAAGTGTATAGCATTAACTTGGAAAACGAATTTGTTAAGGAAGCTATTCAATTTAAAAATTTCATTAAGAATAAAAAATTCCTTCAGACATTCTACTTTGTGGCATATTTAAAATTAATAATAGAAAATAAAATGCAAACTACTTTACCACACGTTGAAGTAGCGCTACGAATATGTATATGTATAGCTCTTACGAGTAGTAGTGGTAAACATTCATTTTCAGTACTAAAGCGAGTGAAAACTGCTTTGAGATTAACATTAGATAAGGAAAAGCTGAATAATCTATCGATTTAAATATTGAATCGGAGTTTGTAGCCAAATTTGTTTTTGAGAAATAATAATTTGCGGAGAGAAAGTGTCCCAAAGTTACTTTATAAAAGCTGTATTCACTATTTTCCTATTATAAACGTTGTTTGGCTAGTTCTATTAATATTTATGGATTATAAATAGTAATATTATTTTATTTATTAGTTACTAAATCGTATTGTTTATTTATTATTGTTTTATTTTTCGTTTTGTAAACTCGGCCCTGGTCAACTGATGTTTCAATTCACAAGTAAGAGAAAACATTAACTTTTATTATATACATATAGGTATTTTTTTAAAAATTGGATAAAATAAGCAACAGCTACATAATTTATCGATCAATCTATCTTTGATTATCTCACACCATTTTATACATATTGCAAAATATTTAAGACGGCTAGGATGAAATTTGATATTATATTGGTATATGAACACGTGGCATTTAATTCATAAATTACCATTTCAAATTCGACATTTACATCTAGGTTCTACAATTCCCAAACTCTCATAGGTTATACACGATTTACAGATAAACACTCAAGCTTCGTGTTACCGCAACATTAAACACAAAATTGAATGATCCCCAATACGCTTATATGTACCGTATCTAGATTTCTAGTAGAATTGACTGTAAACTCCATTTGTACATTATTAATATTGCATAGACAAGTCGAATTGCCACGATGTATCAAACAGTGGTCGAGCTCATCTAATTTGTATTCCCTTGAGGTATTTTGATACTGCAGCCTTATAGCTGTACAACATTGACTTGAGTTTTGAGGCCCTCCTACAGTATAACTGGATATAGATGTAGTTCATGTAATTGCTAAACCATGTGCGTCATAAATATTTATGGCGTACAATGTCTGCATTGCCACTATCAAAAATCCACCTGTGCCGTAATTAATTTAGTGGCATCGCATAGTGTAAGGAAGTATATTTGAAACATTATTTCTAACAATTACAATGTTATGGATTGGTTACCTTTAATGCATAATTTGGTAAGGACTCATATTTGTACTTTAATATCTATTTAAATGTGTGTGTATTTTCAATTTTGATGCTTGATAATTTTTCTAAAAAGTGTTGGTTGTTTTTATGAAAGAAATCGTTTTGCCTGCTAATGGATTTATAATTTTTAAGAGAAATTTTGCTAAATTATGGCATGGTGAATCTGTGGAACTGACGATACGTCTTAAAGGACGACCGATGACGACAATTGGAAAATTTACAAATCCAAGTCATGTGCAACAACCATACATCAACCTAACTTTCAATTACGTTTGGCATTTTTGTCAATCACATCTGACATTGTCAACTTTTTGACTTATGTTAGTTATAGACAGGAAACGACGCTCAAAATTACGGCTATAATCCAAGTATTAAATATCTAAATATTATAGGTACAACACAATTTAGATTTGTAAATTTTTCAATTGTTGTCATCGATCTCGGTGGCGTAATTGGATATCGCATGGCCCTAGACAGACTAAGATACAGGTTCAAGTCCTGTCCAAGACCTTATATGTTTCATCTTACAACTACTAGCTCGATATGAATTGATCATTTAGGATTTGCGTAAAACTCTAAGTTATTATTTCATCTTATTAACTGTAATACGTTAGTATGTTACGCTTATTTTACGATTAAATTAATATTCACTTTCTCTTCCTTATACTTGACGAAAACATTCGTTATATTTTTGTTGTTTCCGTTTTCTTTGTGGGAATTTCGCGTACGCAATACAGCGGGGTAGGTAATGATGGTTTTACAAACCTATACTTTTCGGCGATAATAAATTAATTCATCTATAACCATTCTAGCTTCTTCTGGTGGCCCTAAAGCTACGATGGATTGCCGTCCCTTGTTGTATTGGGAGGACCACCCCAAGGTGGGATCACGCGTCCCTTTGTTTCGCCCCGTCTCTAGAAACGGTAAGAACCAGCCGGACGCTGGCAACTCGAGGTAGAGTGTTAATATACTATTTACGCCATTTGGTAACTACATTTGATGGCCTTAACCTGATTATCATGATGTGAGATAGTATGAGGAATGAATATTACACCTATTGTGATCATTTTTCTCCGCTTAATTATATGTACGTAATCGTAGGCGTACGATGGTGATTTTTAACTATTGGTTTATCTGGTTTTTTCCGAGTTATAAAATTTTATTAGTTAAGACATTGTACTGCCAATGTTGAATAAATAATTTTATATCTACAACCATTTAGAGCTGTAGTTTTTAGGGTTGCGTTTGGGTTTTTTTTTTGTTGCTGAACAATGTAGGTGGTAGATACCTAAAAGCGACAGCTTGCCATTTTAAAAATGATTTCTTTTGATTGTGTGGTTATGTGTAACTTTTAATTATGGATTGTTCATTTTTGTTGGGTACTATTGTGCTTTTGTACATATTTTTTTTTGTAAATTAGAGGTTTTTTTGTTTGTATATGTTTAATTGTGCATGAGAGAGTATATTTTTATTTCAGGCCTTCCTTTGATTTTGTATGTTAAATACCCCGCCTACTCACTGATCGAGCCCGGTCATTCTCTTTCTTTGGTGCTTTTTTTTAGGCTTCTTCGATGTACGTAGCATAAAGTTTTGGTGCCCAACCTGGAGCTTCGAATTTGTTTTAGTTAATTCTGATCTTCGATATTGGTTGATTAACTTTTGGCTCCGATTTGGTTACGCTTAATTTCTGGCCCAATTTTTGTTTGTCGTTACTGCCCGATTTTCGACATTATCGACTTTTCTCGGCCTGAGGCTACCGGGTTCGATCTTCTTAAATTTTGATCTTGTTTTCTTCCTTGATCGCTAAATATCCTTGGTTAGCTCATTTCAGATTATCGGAATTATGTTTTCGTCGTTAATTCTAGTTCATTAAAAACGCTGGCGCCCAAAAAAATTTTTTTCTTCCCTCGCTGTAACTTTTGTTCTCCCCATCAAGTATAGAGTTGGTTATTTTCTAATTTTTTTTTTATTCTACCGCCCATTCTTATGACGTTGTGGGTTCTAAACTGTGCTAGGGGCACCAAATCGTTTGGTTGTTGGTTAAACGTAGGGGTTGAAATACCATTTACTATTTGGTTCCTTCTTTTCTTGGTGTACCATGGTATATCGGCGCATTCATGTAAACCGGTTGCGGAAAACTGAGCTTCAATATAAACTAGCATCTCGCGGCTCTGATCCCGAGAATAATGTCGACGAATTACGTAGATCCGTACAGAGTGCGTACCGCATGGAACGTAAACCAGGATTTAGTCCTGTTCTCGTGGAGCCTCCGTGGAGCTTCCGAATTGGTAGCGGTTACGGTTACTGTCCAAGAGCTAAAACAAGCTCTGATTACAGTTAGTGGGGACAAGTCTTCAGCTGCGTTTAAACACATTAGTTCACTATGACTGCACACAGAACGACGCTGTTCGAAGATGTCTTCAACGCAGAAGAAACGCCAATCTCATAACCAACTACTACTGACTTTAGCTAATCTCCGCGGCTTCTTTGACACAAAAATAAAAAAATTTTGTCATACTGTTACGTTATCTGAAACTCCGATAACTACATCTAGCCCGGCACACACTACTAGTGTCGATTTTGATGAACCTCCTTTGCTCACTTCCTAATCAGAATCGGAACCTGAATCGGAATCCGCCTCTGCTACAGTGTTTAGGTTAGCCACAATTCCTTTGTCAGCTCTCCTCCAATACCACTCGGTATCAAAGTGAAATTTGAAATTTCCTGGCAAACACTCTTACTGTACATAATTTCTTAAAACGGGTTGAAGAACTCCGAGGAGCTCGACATGTGTCTGAACTGCAGTTATTTGAGTCTGCAGAGGATTTGTTCGAAGCTAAAGCGTTACTTTGGTATCGGGGTAATCTGCATAGGTTTTCTGGCTAGAAGCCGTTGTCCAATTTACTTATCCAACATTTTGAAACCCCGGATTATAAACGGCGATTATTTTAAGATATTTTAACACGAACTCGGGACTCAACGGAAGGTATTATCGAATACCTAGCTTGTATGGCTGCCATGTTCCGTTGTCATGGAGGTATACCGGACGATGTACGGTTAGATGTTGTTTCCCGAAATTTATCTCCCTTCTACCTCACCCGGTTGCATCCGGTTCGATCCCTACAAGAGATGGAAACCAAGCGTTTGCAATCAGAACGTAGAAAGTTCCGCGCTAAAAACTCATACGTAAAACCAGATTTTGCTTTCGCACCCGTTTCGCTTTCTATAGATACACTCAGTCATCCTGATCGACTTATCAAGGTCCGTCCTACACCTCCGATTCGACATAACGTTTCTGTTTCCGTATCGTCTGTTTCTGTCCCTACGCCTACTCTTATTCGTCGGGTCACCTGCTTTAAATGTGACCAAACCGGACATATTTCTACCCGCTGTCTTAGTCCGCAAGTCCGACATTGTTATGGTTGTGGTAGGAAGGAAGTTACCCGACCTAACTGCCCAACATGTATAGCGTCGGTAAACCGTCGATAGGGTTCTTAGGTCGAGGCGAAAACCCTATTTATTCTCAGTCCTCGGATATCCCTTTTTCTGGTCTCGAGGACCAATCTCGATCGGTGTTAAACTATCTGTGCACTAGTGTCCGGCGCGACCAACGCCCATATTTATCTGTTTAAAACTTTGGGATTCCCTTTGCCGGGCTGTTAGACTCAGGAGACACTCGTACAATCATTGGTGATCCTGATTGGCACCGATTACGTTCTTTAAACCTTCCTCTGCATATGTACTCTTCATCTTTCTGCAGCCTGGCCGACAACTCGAAATGTCACATCCTAGGATTCGTCTCCTTTCTCATCACTCTCCCAGAGTCCGTGATTACCATTGATGTACTGGTTATTCCAACGTTTCCTACCAACTTATACTCGGCATAGATTTCTGGCAGTCTGTGCAGTGTGTACTTGGTTTTCTGAATAGTCAATGGACTTTTGCCTCTCGTTCCTCCTTGGCCATCAATACTTCCGCTCCTATCCACATTGTTTCCGACCTTGGTCCCGAACAACAACTTCGACTCATTCCCTAATCGTTTCTTCTTTTTCCAAACAATCTCCTGGTCTCGGCTGTACTTCCTTAGTACAACACCACATCCGCACGTTAGCCGACCACATCAAGCAACGTTATTACTCTCTCTTCCATCCACTCCTTGAGGTTGCCCATTCGGATCTCGATGAGATTCTCCGCTTGGGGGTCGTCGAACCTTCTACTCATTCTATTGTCCTGGTTAAGAAGAGAGACGATTCCTATCGGTTCTGCATTGATTTTCGGAAAATCAACCAAGTCACCCAAAAAGACGCATATCCTCTTCCGTACATTTCTATCATTTTTGACCCGCTCGCGACGCTTGTTATCTCTCCTTATTAGATATCCGTTCCGCCTATTAGCAAATCTCTCTGTCCCCCGAATTTAAACCCATCACTTCCTTTACTGTCCCTCATCGAGGCTTATTTCAGTTTTGTCGCATATCCTTCGGCCTCCATAATTCTCCTGCCACCTTTCAGCGTCTTATCGATCAGGTTATCGGTTCTGACCTGGAACAATTCTGCTTCGCCTACCTCGTAAATATCATCATTGCTACTTCTTCATTCGAAAAACACCTCCGAATTCTTGACCTAGGTCTTTCTCGTTTCCCACATGCTGGCCTTACTCTCCGTCATTTTTGCCTTCCCAAACTCCGTTATCTTGGTTATATCGTTAACCGGGATGGTCTCCTTGTTGATCCCAATAAAGTTTCTGCCATCTTTAAGATCCCTCTTCCTTCCTCCGTTATCGCAGTCCGTCAACTAATTGGTATGGTCAGGTGGTATCGTCGTTTTATGCCGAACTTTGCCATACTTACCGCTCCGCCTTCTAACCTGACCCGCAAAAACGCCCCTTTTTCTTGGACCTCCGATTGTCAATCGGCCTACCTTTCCTTTAAACAACACCTAGTTTTTGCCACCATTCTTTCCTGTCCTGATTTTACCTCACCCTTCATCATTCAAACTGACGCCTCTCGCTTCGGTTTGGGTGCCGTCCTTAGCCAGTCCTATGCCTACAGCGAGAAGGTCGTAAGCTATATCAGTCGTTCACTCACCAACCCTGAAGCTTAACTACTCAGTTACTGAGAACGAGTGTTTGGCGGTGATGTAGGCGATTGAGGAGTTTCACCCTTACGTCGAAAGTTCCCATTTTTTCGTTGTCACTGATCACCATTCCCTCCTTTGGTTCAATAAAATCCAAAGTCCTTCCGGTCGCCTAGCACGTTCGTCTCTCCGCCTCCAACAATACGACTTTGCCAGTATTCACCGTAAGGGCAAAGATAATGTTGTTCCTGATGACATTTCTCGTTTCCTTCTGGTCCTTGAACCAATTTCTATTTTCACCATCGTCTCTCTCGAAGTACCTCTTCCCACTGCGGATCCCTGATACAACGCCATGAGTCGAAAAGTTTCCAACTCAGTTCAACGTTATCATTTCTGTTCCGTGGTAGACAATATCCCTTTCCGCCGTCTCAAAACTTCTATTGCTGCCGACTCTCTGGTCAAGATGACAATGTCACAAAAATGCTAAACGCAATTAAAAGTTAGGTTTATGTATACTTCTGTACACGATTTAGATTTGTAAATTTCTCAATTACAGTCATCGGTCGCGGTGGCGTAATTGGTAAACGCACAGTTCCGGCAAAACTGAGATGCAGGTTCAAATCCTCTTCAGGACATTATATTTTCTTTCTTTCAATTACTAGCTCGATTTGAAATGATCATTTGGGCTTTGCATAAAAGTCTAAATTATTATTTCATCTTATTCACTGTAATGCGATAGTATTTATCAACCTACCTTGTGTAATTAATTACCTAAAATATATATATTTATATACATATATATATATATATATTATATATATATATATATATATATATATATACACGTACTAACGTCCTTTACGAAGCCCAAAAAGACATATTCCACGGATGATACGAAGCCCTCTGCTGTTTTACGAAGCCCGAAACGGGCTTCCTAAAAATTTGTGTGTATTAAATTTGATTTCCATAGATATGGCCATAAATATCGTTTTTACAAAATTTACCTGGGCTTCATAAGTCTGTAAAGTATCGCAACTTATACACCTTTAGTTGATGGCATTGTCCTTAAGGGGACGCGTTAGTTCTGTCGTATATACACTGTATATACTATACAGTCTTTACGAGCCAAATATGTTTGATGCCTTTTAAGAAGCCCGTAAGTCTGGCACCCGTGTGCTGCTCAGATTAATGTATGTCTCAGGCAAATACTTACTTCTTAATTAGCAGATTACATTTTAAAGCCACAATCAGTATTTAAATAAAATACAGCATTAAAAGTTTATTTTTTAACACTTCTTGTAGCAGTAAAAATTCCATACACATTCTTGACTTTCGAGATTCATATTTGCAATTAATTAAAGATCTTCAACAACTGAGCAGTAATTTGTACAATTGTTTAAAGATGCTGCATTTTCATTATATTTATTTCATTATAGTAATAAGCATCCTCTCCTGTTACGCAAAAGGACACATTTCTCTAATAGTCCAAGAGGCAGCATCACCGAAATATCTGCCATTTCATCATTGTTTGTATTTTGTATACACTATCTGTGGGCTAAAATAAAAAGATTGCCGTAAGTCTGCCGGTCTTTCAGTGGTGGAGACGAGGGCAATTACACCATGATTGTAGTAAAATCAGCAAATTTTTTAAGTGATTTTATCATGTGAGAGACCATGTGCAAATGCAAATTTATCAACTATAATTAATGAAATAATGGTCTACCACCACTTCAATGGTGGACTACTTTTTGTTGTGATTATTATCTAAACATGGGAATTTTAGAAAAAACTTTAAACTTTTTTCAGTAACAGCTGAAGTACATGGAGCTATTTCGTTTGACAGCAAAATGCACTCCATTTTACTAATTGAAGTTTGCTGAAGGTCACAACTTAATTGGCCGACTTCAAAAACCATGATGTAATTGTATATTTTATTTGTGACCTAGTCAACATTGCAGTGGTTTTAAAGAAATTTTAATACTTTTTGTGTGTCTATTTGTAGCTAAATTGTTTGCTTTAGACCCCAGGTGTATTAACAATTTTTGTTTGTCTTATCGATCTCTACACCCACTTCAAATTAATGACATAAAACTTATGCCACCATGTATAACACAACATAGTAATACAGGATGGCATTAGTTATATGCCTGGTGGTGGATATTGATAAGCTAAACAAAAAAAACCTATAATTACAGTTATCTCACAACACTACATTTAAGTATATTACCCAAGCAGGTGATGGAATTGCATCATTCGACACTAATAACAAAAGCAAACAGGAAAAACAAGTTTGCAAAACGTTTAATATGTTCAATGAAAAAGTACAATCGACTTAAAGTGAATTATTGCTGAATTGCTAGAATATTCAGACTACGAGATCAGAAACCTAATACAGTCGACCAAATCAGCATAAAGAAATTTTATTTTTTTGATTATCATCAGAACTTCAGTTTTAAATGACTTTAGTAGAAGGTATGGTGCATGGGTTATTTCGTTTTACAGTTTACTGATATCATATTTCAATAAGTTTTGTTTGCATATGTCACAACTTTGTTGGTCGACTCTAATGAATGATATTATTGTGTATTTGATTCATGGCATAGCTAAACATTACAGAGGCTCTATAACAATTTAGATAATGTTTTTTGTGTGTCCATTATTATTAACCATTCATTTTAGACCACAAGTTAATAAACAATTTTTGTTTGTCTTATTGGGCTCTACACCCTCTCTAATGACACCTTGTATAAATTTAAGCCAATCTCGAGTATAAAATCTTAAAATCTAAATAATACATACTAGTATACCTACACAATGTTTCCAGCCCTAAATATATACAAGAAGAAAATTAGACAATTGTGTACAGCATTTTTACATGCTCTGTGAAGTGCACTTCCTAAAAAAAACAACGTAACCCTAACTGATATAAACAAAGTGTTAACTTACTCTAGTTTATAATTTAATAAACTGGTTGTTGACTTTAGTATTTCCTAATATTAATTATAAAACAAGTGAAAATCGTCCTAACAAGCTTCGGTTTATTTGAATGTGACTTGGAAAATAATTACGGAATCACTTGTGCACTGAGATAAAAAAATCAATTTTAACACGTAATCTCTAATTTATTGTGTCATAACCAGGAGTACGAAAACTACATAACTTACGTGGTTATCAACCAACCAAAAACATAGCTTTCATAGTAGCATCAAGAAGAAGAAAACTGAATAAATGTTCTTCAAGAAGTGTAGTTCTCTACTTCTGGTACTATCGTAGTGGACCTACAAGTGTGTATTACACTTGCCAACGGATTGGATAGTATATGAAACAATTGCACTAGACAGTAACACTAAGTAAAACAACTTAACAAGAAGGCGTCTTAATTAGCAACATGACTTACAGGGCTCCTTTATGGAAAAAGGGCTCTATATAGAAACAGACTGCCTCCAAAGTTTATTCTGTATTTATAAGATTTGAAAAATTGAAAATATCAAAATACAAGGAGAGGAACAGGTGTTCGGCTTCGATTACTAAACAGTATTAAGTTACAAATCTATATCTTTACATCCATAAAAAGTCGACAGTAAACGTAATTTTAAATACATATAGCATAAACAATTTTAATCACCAGCCTCTTTTATAATATTTTCCACAACATAGTTGTAGCACCAACACCCCAATAAATAACACAAGTCTGAAATATAAAGTAAATGAGGATCACCAGCAGGAGAAATAAGCTTTTTTAAATGACAACATTGGCGGGCTTCATAAAGGTGCTTAGTTGTAATAATTATACACATTTATTCTAATATTATGTACCAGAGTAAAAATTAAATTATTTTACCACTCCCCTCAACCCGGGCTTCGTCTAATCTGCAGTACATAGCGGGCTTCGTATGATATGTGAGGTACGTATATATATATATATATATATATATATATTATATATATATATATATATATATATTTATATATATATATATATATATATATATATATATATATATATATATATATTGATATGATAACGCCGTACTCGGTGTAATGACGTTCTTACTTAACTGCACCGCTCTGTGTTCTCAAATCAAATTTAATCTTACTAATTTTAGTACTATGCCATGGATACCCCTTTTTTAATCTACACAGAATGCACAACGTTACAATGATCAATTTTTCTCTTCTCCACCACTTTATGACTACCTATTGGTTTGAATTGATAAAACGAAGTCAATAAATTTCACATAATAAAAAGAAATATTATTTACAATTTTTGAAAAATATTTAAACACACCCTTCAATCAATCAATATCATATGTATCATTTACCCCAAAATTTATATGCTTTGCATTCAATCTAAAGTCACCAAAAACTACCTTGTTATCAAAGAAACTTGGAACGTTCTAGACCTTTCTATAATATATTACATAAGTTTAACGTATGCAATGTTTGTTGTTGATTTCATTACAATGAATAAATTCAGTATTGAAATTTAAATAGAAAAATATCTTAAAATTAAATAGATCTGACCTGCTATATGTTGTTCGGGTTGTGGATCAAAACACCTTTGTTGTCTACCAATGCTATCGCTGCTCTGCTTGGTTGAACCAATATTTGAGTACAGTTACCCCTCGTTTTTCATAAATTTTTTCGTGCTTCTTTATTTTATATGCCTTGAATTTCGCAACTCAAAATTGTACCAGAATTGTACCAAAATATAATTGTCGACGCTGATTTGAAATATTATATTGACCCAGATTTGAATTATTCTTATCGACGCATACTTGAATTATTGCAACTTGAAATGTTCAGAAATACACCACCAATTTGAAGTGTTACATCGACCAAAATTTGAATTATTATCATCAACACATTTGAAATATTCAGAAATGTACCATGGATTCGAAATGTTATATCACAGATTCGAAGCCTTATTATTATAAATATTCAGTTTAAATAAATTACCCCAAATTCTACTCCGTTAAACGGCAAAAGAAGTATCCGTAGTCCTTGCACTATTATCACTGTGACATACACTTGATATTCTATTATATTTAAATTACGCGTGACTTTCTTATTAACAGTGACGCACTTCGCCCTGCATGAGTTGTAAACTGACTTGTGTTATTGCTCTGTGTTATATATAGGCTTTTCCCACTTACATGTGGGCTGGGTTTTCAAGCAGTTTTGCAGATATCTCAACCAACCAGGTCTTCAATATTCCCTGCATTTAGAAGTTGTTTCTGATGTAATTTCTTCGGTTTTCCGTGTAAGGTTTATTTGCTATTGATACATTGTTATCTTTGCCAGACGTTGTTTTGTATATACATCGCTTTTTAGATAATTGAACAAAATAAATGATGTAACTTGAATGCTGTTTTTGTTTATGTATTTTTATGCGTGTTTGAAACTGCGTTTTTTTATCAAAAATGTTTATTGTTTCAGCGTAATTGCATAAAGCTTTGTTAGGTTTTATCTCTTATCTTCGTATTTGTTTTATAACTAATTACACACTTCTCAACGCGTGTTTAATTACATGTACTATCATTTCTTCTGAATACGCGTTCTATTGTTGAAAGCTATTCTTACTGGTATTACTTAAAATTAATAACGGTCTATATACAGAGTGTTAAATGCTTGATATTTACATATTATACGAATTACCTATTTTTCTGCTAAATACGCATTCTATTGTTGTAAGATAAGCTTACTTGCATCGCTCAAAGCTAATTACGGTCTATATACAGGGTGTTAAATGCTTGCTATTTACATAATGTGCCAATTACTTAATTTTCTGCTAAATAAATGCAGTTTTCTGATTCCTATTGCAATTTATGGTTACTACACGACCCTTGCTAGTCAATATACCCCTAAACAACCCTTTATCACAGCAATATATATATATATATATATATATATATATATATATATAGACAGACACACACACATCTTTTGTATGGTTATAACAGAGTAAATACATACTATGTGGGTCCGTAAAACATAGAGACGAGATAGAGAAGGAAAGATAAAAGTCCTGCCAGTTTAGAGCTCCACGCATTTCTTGGGCTGCACGCAGTCGTTACAATTATCAGCTTGTTCTTTCTCCGTTAATATTCAAAAAGCCGAAGTTTGTGTACTTGAAAGTCAAAGTTAACAGGTTTGTTTAATGATACAGTTTCGACGTGCGTTTAACTTTAAAAATGGTAAATGGTATTGATTTATAAATATTTATGTAGTAATTGTATTTAATATACCACACCCTTATGTACAGAAAAGGAATTGTACGTGGCAACACCGTTACCTACAAATTTAAAGGTACAAAGCTGTGGGTATACTACTTAAAGGATCAAAGGAATCCGCCAAATGTCCTTTCTGCATGTATTTGCTTTGTGCTGCCAGCCTAAAATCAATTGCCTCTGCTTCAGCAAATTTATTTCTAAAAGCAAGACTAACTAACACTAACTTACTCGCGGTTTTATTACCTCGGAGAGCAGTAAGCACTTTGTTCAAGTTTACGTGTTCATTAAGAACAAAGCGCTTTGGTTTTCGTGTTTCATATTCAATCCAAATCACTTAACTATGTATTTCACGAATTAATGTGGTCTTGATTTATGTAGGAATTCGCAAATATTTATTTTTACTTCGCATTTTAATATTTCAGAACTAAAAATGAAGTTTAAAAAATATGTTCATAAACGCTTTTACCCCAACTGTTCCTATATGTAATTTAATTTCTCTTTCTGTTCCCTTGTTTACTCTCTATAGTGCTCCACTGACTTGTTTGAAAAGCGTTTTATACGTTTTTAGCGCTATCGTCAAGTTGATGTGGAGTTATGGATGCGTTAGCTTTTCAGTGGTGTTAACTAGAACCTCGTAAATGCACAAACTGTTTTTTTTTTGGTAAATTTCTCTATTTGATGTTTATCCTTTAACCAAAATGCGCAATGTTTATTAGAACCTCAAGTTCATGTGATAATTATAAAAAAATATGATGCAAGGTGTATTTTCTCGAAAAATCATGATAATTATAGCATGTAGCAGTTTACGATTTTCGCACCAATTGTCAAAAATGGTTCTCTAACTTTTGCATGCGATATTTATCGTTCTGCTACGAACTATTAGGCAACCCGTCAAACACGCAAACTGCATAACCAAAGTGTACTGTAGAAAAGTCTAGAACGTTCCAGCAAACTCCAGACTATGATTCATCTATTTAATTTTAGAGCATATATAAGATTGGCGATGAGAGTACATCAGTTAGTCTATATCCGAATGTCGTATATAAATCATATCGTGTATAGTTACTTTGTTATTACGTTTTGAAAGTCCTATAGTAAATATAAATTTGTGTTATGTGAACGTGCATATTGTACCGCCAGCTTGTACATAAATAGACAAAAGGGTAATAAATAAATTATAGTAGTGTTAGTGTTGTTAAGAAGACTTATGTTTAAGAAGAGATTAGTGCTTGTAAATAGCATTAGTGTGATAGTGCTTGATTGTTAATTGGACTGAAAACATCCTTAAATCAGTCATATACTGTTAATTAGGCTTGTGAATAATAAGTAATAAAGACTTTTGTTATTACTTCTTCTAAATTAATGAAAAGCGTTAATAGTAGTCCGCTATAGTGCGAACTGCTAGGAGCTGTTTACTACTCATCTATGTATTTTATCGCATGAAAACCGACTTATTGCGCATACTCTTTTAAATTAATTCGGTTATCGTTAAACGCTTACTAATCTATGCATTAAACATAACAGAACCACAAAGACTTCTAATATAAGAATGTTGTCGAATAAAAATTCAAAATGGCCGCTTTGTGAAAAACAAACTGTTATTAACGCAGTTGTTATTGTAATTACAAATCTGTATTGAACATATCTTATCTTAAATATATTGTAAATATGCCTCATTCTTGTTGTATAGTTAGTTGTAATAGTCGAGGAGAACGAGATAATTATAGTTTTCACAAAATTTCGCGTATATTGATTTTTAAACGTAAACCTGCCCTAAACGAATTATCAAAATTAGGTCGCGATAAGTGGTTAACAACTATCAAGCGGGAAGACTGGACTGAAAGCAACTTAAAGAATGCTAAAATTTGAGAAAGCACTTTTTTATTAGGCGAGTTAAAGTAAGTAAAATATTGTAAAACCATTAATTTCAAATGTTTTACAGGAAGACCAGCTGAATTGAACGATCGTGATAATCAAGATTGGATGCCTTCTTCAAATATGGGGTATGACAATTATAACGAATCTTCATAAAGGATAGCTGGTGAACCATGGGGCAGATTAGTAAACAGAAATGATTAAATGTTATTGGTAATTCAGAAACTTTTTTCTGTCATAACTGTTATATTTTAGTTACATCATGAAAAACAAACTTGCCATCAATAAGTCAGTTTAAAGTGGTGTCAAATTTATTGGCTGATGCTTGTGTGAATAGTGCTTTTAGTGATATGACTACTCAAACGGAACTAACAATGAACAATTTGTTCGAACTATTTATTAATTTATGCGAAGTAGAAATTTTAGAAAGGAGACTAAACATTCTTACTGTATCATGTGCGTCTTTGTATAGGGACAACAATAAGTGCAAATATAATATAGGTTTTGATGCCTCTGTGCTGCAGATGATGATTACAGATTTAACAACATTCGTTCAAAAGCATCATAATACAAAATTGCCTGCATTAGAGCAAATTCTTCTTAAATTTATAAAGTTACGTTTAAATCTTAACTTCACAGATCTTTTATACCGTTAACCGTTTTGAAATTAGTTCCACTGTTGTCTCTACTTATTTTAAAGGAATAATAAAACTAATGTTTGGGAGATTTCAGAAATTAGTATTTTGGCCAGATAAACCAGAATTTAAAAACAATGCCATCTTACTTTAAGGAGGTATGCCAATGTCAAAACATCGGTGATAATAGATTGCTAGTAGGAGGTTTTGAGCGGTTCCAGCACCACATTTCCTCCAGAATCCCACATTTCCTCACACATCTGGACCAATTTACATGTAAATTCCCATAAGGAGGAAATGAGGGAGATGAATCTTCTCCTGCTCTCTCCTTGCTCTCCTCCTTGCTCAGACACCCCCCCCCCCAACCATTTTGATTACGTCACACCCGCATTCTTTCCACCCGCGAGATAAATCTGTTTCCACATTTCCACCCACGAGATAAATGTACATTGTTTGGTATCAATTAATATTAGATTTTCCTCAGCTACCCAAATCTCTTTAAATTTTTCAGATTGCATCATCCCCAAGGGAGCTACCCCAATTTTAAGATTTTTTACCCAAATTCTGAACCAAAAACTTTTAACCTTCTTTTAAAAACCTATCTTGTTTGGTATCAATTAATATTAGATTTTTCTCAGCTACCCGAATTTCTAGGAATTTTTTAGATTGCGCCATCCCCAAGGGAGCTACCCTGATTTTAAGATTTCTTACCTGTAGCGACTTTTGAGCGTTCTTATAAATTTGTTTAGTCATGCGATACATCTTGTTAGTCTAAAATTTTATGTAGAATCCAAATCTGCAAACAGATTTAAAATCGGACTACTCCTCAAAGTTACACATACCTTCTAAGCATACCGCGACCGTACCACTACTCGAATTTAAAAAAAACCTATCTTGTTTGGTATCAATCAATATTAGAATTTTCTCAGCTACCCGAATCTTTAGGAATTTTTCAGATAGCATCACCCCCAAGGGAGGTACCCCAATTTTAAGATTTCTTACCTTTGCGATTTTCGACCGTTCTTAAACATTTTTTTTAGTCTTGCGATACATTAAATTAGCTTAGAATTTTACACAAAATTCTAATCTGCAAACAGATTTAAAATCGGACCACGCCCTGCAAAATTACACATATACCCTCTGCGAGATAAATCTTTCTCCACATTTCCACCCACGAGATAAACCTACCTTGTTTGGTATCAATTAATATTAGATTTTTCTCAGCTACCCCATTCTCTTTAAATTTTTTAGATAGCTCCATCCCCAAGGGAGCTACCCCCATTTTAATATTTCTTACTTGTAGCGACTTTTGAGCGTTCTTATAAATTTTTTTTATCATGAAACATCTTGTTAGTCTAAATTTTATGCACAATCCGAATCTCTAAATAGATTTAAAATAACACCCTTACCATTTACACACCCTCTAAATTATAAATTTCCTGCAGTTTATACCTAAAGAAAATCTAAAACAATTCTTAAAACTTTTATTACCAATTTTACTAATACAGTTTAAATTTGTAAACCACATTTCTAAATACATATTCACAATTTTTATTCTTAACCTAGAACTCATATCGGCTTATACTTATTAATATTTATTTCTAAATAGAGCACCTTTTCCAAAGACCAACCGGACCCATGTTTCAAATTCCTCTGATTTTGTTCTTATGGTTTCGCTTAAGACCTCGTACATATTTTCCAGATTACTAGAAGACGTTATAACCACAGTTTTGTGTTAAAGGTTTCACATCGGTAGTCTCTTCCCCATTTTGGTGTAAACGCCGTAGAGTTTGCAATAGACTTTTATTGCTGTATGTTGTATTCTTTTTCATTAATTAATCGAATAAATCGCTCTTTCTGCTTCCAAAGAAACTCGGCACTCCATCTCGACACTGGCGTTCTTTATGCGATAGCTAGCCATACGGTTGTTAAACGCAGTGCTAACCATTTCTACACCATCGTCGCTAGTAGCGGTAACTGATGCATTTTTATGTCTGTTGCTCCTTAAATGTGCGGCATACGTAGTTTTCCATTTCGCATACTTTACACATAATTCGTGGTTGTTTCGTACAAGACCCTTTAACAGCTGGCGGAGCTGAACGTTTACGGCTTAATGACATACCTGCTGTTTTCCTTGTGTCGCTGTAAGTTGTCCATTCTCGTAAAGCGATACCGCAACCCACAGTTTAAGACTTTGCTGCTGACGGATGTATAAGCAACCTGGACGATGTTACACCACGCATTTGTTCTGGTGCCGTTTGAGCATTTTCCAGGTAAGGAAGCACCGCAAGGTTGCATTTAAAAACGTTTGCAGATACCATTTTGTACAAAACAAAATCCGCACTATAAGACTTGACTTGTAACAACTAAATAACTAAAGGTTTACTCTTGCGTACCTGCTTTATGTACCCTATAAATGCAAACCGAAGGTTTCGAAAACCGAACGAAGTTGAGGATTCAGCGGGGAACTAAATGACGTCATAATCCTTGCTGCTCGTCCAATACATTTAGCGCCAATGCATGCACCTGGTTCGCTTCGTCGATGGTGCGAATGCCGTTAGTGAAACACCGGAAAACGTCTTCCATGTTATACGGATCGCGTGCATATTAAAAATCCAAAAGGGTGGTAGCACCCACACAAATTGTGTGCAAGTCGTGCTTGAAGATGCAATGCTACTATAACCAAAAACACTTTAAACCATTACTAAAAATACCAACTTGTTGTCTACAGGATACTTACTAATAAAACAATTTAATTTTAAATAACTTCTACGTCATATTTTAGGAAATGGGGCTTGAATATTTTCCAAATGAATCACCAGCGAAAGTATATGTTAGCGGTATTAAAATTACCCATTAATTTCCCATTTTACGACCGTGGTTAATTATAGATTAAAATTTAATTTGTGCATTCGAGCTTCTCGTAAACTAACATATTTTATAGCAACAATGCGCTGTATAATACATGCATACCCTTGCCCGCTACTGCTATTCTTGTAATTGCTAGAAAAGTCACTCTCCTTTTTACTGTTGGGACCGATGCAAAGCACCATTTTTATACTTTCTATAGCACATCGCACGCTTTTCGTTGATAATTAAATTTTGCTTCTGTAGGCTTTTACACTTTCGCATAGCGGTCGCGCACGTAATGATTTCTAGAACCGGTAAGTACTCGATATCGTCCAAATAGAAATTAGATGCTCGATGTCTGTCAACTTCCATTCCCTCGTAAAGGTAGAAAAACTCGGTCAATCATCCATTAAACTTCAACCCGCTCCTGTTCTGATAATTTACAAACATTTTCAAACGACAATGGGCCGAGAATTTTTAAACCTCCGAGGATCTTTAAGTCGTGATCAATTACACATCCGAGCTACGTAAACTAACAATTTTGCGCCTGTATAATACATGCATACCCCTTCTCTGCGCTACTGCTATTCTTGTAGTTGCTTGGAAAAGTCAGTTGCCCTTTTTACTGCTAGGGCCGCTAAAAGCACCATTCCATACTTTCTTTATAAGTGTAGCACATCCGCACTTTTTGTCGGTTAATTAAATTTTTGTTTATGTAGGCCTTTACACTTTCGCTTATTTAAACATCTAATACGACCGATTAACCACTTTCGATTATTCTAACGGGAACCACCATACACCCGCCGCACCGTTCTTTTTGAATCCTATGGGCTTCCACCACTAACACCTGACGTATCTTTCCTACTATTTGTTAAACAAAACTACCGGATCGCCATTGGGACGTAAACAGATGTTTGTGGATTGTACGAGAATATGTAACCATATACATTAACCAGTCTAAGCTATTTTATTTAGTCCACGAAAACTACTATTTTTCTAAACCATAATTAATAATCGTCTTTATAGGTTCCACATTTCTACCGTTACCCAATGACTGGTGCTACGTACATGGAAACTTTAATTTCTTATTGGAGAATTCTTATTCTCCCGCGCACTGCTGCGTAGTTGCATGCCTACCCCTTTTGGAGTATATGCTCGTTATAGGTTGTAAGACCCTCGGTTTTTAACTACAATTCGTGAGACCCTTTAATCTTTTTAATCGTATCTTTCTCGCCTACAATACAGTAGGACTTAACATTACTACCAACAAATTCTAATACTGGACCCCCATTAAATACGTCTTTAATTTTCCTACAACTTTTTGTTGACAAGTGTTATATTGTATTTATTATACGCAGGGTAGTCACTCTTTAAGATAAATATATTTTGCTAGGTATCAACTAATATTAAATTTTCTAGGGACCCCAAATCTGTAAATAATTTTAAATAGGACCACCCCATACAAAGTTATGCGTTTTAAAGACTAATTTTGCTCATCTTTATTTAACCCATCTTTAAAACCTTTTTGCTACAAGACATATGCTTTAACCAACCATCTCCCAGAAATCTAAAACCGCCGTGTCCCGCGAATACCACGTGGAGATAACACGTATACTCTGTCAACCAGGATAGAAGCCGGAAGGATTTGGAAGGTGGGAGAAGAACTTAAAATTATGGAATCTTAAAACTAATATATACAATAGATTTACAAAATCCATACAAATATAAACAACTATCTTATATCTTTAGCCCCATGCGTAGATTGTTGTACTATTAGGAATGATGTACCTTTTGTCATCTTCCTCGATAAACTAATTTTATTAATAAACTGCGTTCAAATCGTATTCTTTTACTCCGGTACATACGCAGGCAAGTACTCGATACCATCAAATAAAAAATTGGATGCTTGGTGACTGTTAACATCCGTTTCCCTCGTGTACGCCCAGACACATCCCAGCCATGAGCACCCCTGCGCACACACCTGCCCATCGCACCCTGCGCGTACGCACCCTGCCCATGCTCGCTGCCCATCGCACCCCTCTGTGCGATGCTATTTCGGGGTAACGTCACAGCCTTTTATAAATAAAGAACAATGTTATATACTATTATAAAATGTTTATTCTGACATTATACATAACAAATTTAAAATATTTAATCCAAGCATGGAGTCATTTAAACTTAATTTTAATACAAAGTTATACACAGAAGACAGTCCTTTCTTTATGTTTGTTTGCAGTGGTTTTAATTTTATCTAATTTTATTCGCAGCTTAAAATTTAAATCGACACCCAAGTCTCTATCTCCTTTTCTAACCAATAGTTTGATACATAAAGACCGTTTAGGTTTTCGAATTATAAAATGTACCGAAGTTTGCCTCTATATTTAAAGTCTTTGATTCCGCCGACAACCAGATCCATTTCTTCGTGTAATTCTTGCAGCTTGTGACAATCTTTTAATCGCAGCTTTCCCACTATATCCTGCATACGTATCTTGTTAGCTTGATCGACTTCTTCTTGTCGGTATTGGAAATCCTTTTTCCCACACACTGTTGGTAGTTGCATTCGCCACTTTTGGGAATTTGGTTGTTATAGGTTGTAAGACCCCGGTTTTAAATGATCCGAAAGGTTCTTTACTAGGCAAATATACAATGTTTAGCGGAACCCCTTTGCGTGTGGTGTACGCCAAGGTTACGAAACCCGCATTCCTTAGTTCGTCTTTGTTATCTGCCATTTTGATAAATACGTTTTAGAATAACCTTTTAAAAAGTATGGATTTAGTACCATCCTTTTCGCAAGAACATACATAACTAAAAGAGTCTTTCTTACTAACCGCAAATGCATACAAACCCCGGATGTATTAAGTCAGTCCATCGACACATAAAATAATCTTTTAATTCTTCCTCATTTTCTCTAATAAGATGTTCTTTGTCTAACACATCTTTGTATTGTTCGCGTATTGTCGCAGTGTTTTCCATTTCCAATTTTCGCCTTTTGCATCCATTTCCTCTAATTCCAGTTGTCTTTTCCTTCCACTTACAGCGTATGGCATACATAATGGGGAATTTCCTTTAGCGTAAACGGATAGAGTTTACTACCAATATTTCGCGTTGTCGTACAACCTCTGGGCGAATGTTAGGGGTATTTATCAACCCAATTCCGAAATGACTATTTCTTTTGGAATTGTAGAATATGGGGCAGTTGTGTAAAATATGTACTACCTGCTTTAATGTAGCACTTGTTTTTTATTTTATCTTGGCCTTCCTCCTTACTATCTCCAAATAATTTACGGGTAAATAGTTAAAACTAAAAGCCAAAGCACATACTTTATCAATTTTCCCTTTCTTTTGGTTTTCGGACAACAATTTGCAAGCCCTCAATTTCTTTGTATTACCATTCCCCAATACACGTACTGTAGCAGGTTATTATACACTAAACAGCACTATTTTGTAGCTTGTCCGATAGCTTACTCCACATTTTGGCAAGTGGTACCGAGTACATTGGCGCCTTTAGGAAGTATAACACTATCTTTAACGTTAAACAGTCTTTTAAGGGTATACCCGTTCGCACAACTTCCAATTGCACAGTTGTATATTGTCGCTTCAATCGCGTAATACCATGTTCTTTGGCAAAGTAGAGCAAATGTTTCCCTTAAACGTACATCTGGACAACGTAAAAATCTAGTATATGATTGCCAAGTTGTTTATTAACACCAGGACTTGTTATCTGACACACAAATTTGTTGTATATCTTAATTCTTGCATTGGTTGTTACCATGTTAAACAATCAATTCCCAAGTTTTATCGTTGTCAACTATAATATTACACTTTTCTTCGTTTCTCCTTATAGCAAAGTTATGGTTTGTAGTTAAATAATTACAATCTCCATCTTGTAAATATACCCGCAAAATCTTGGGTTACATCCATGTCAAAAGATAGAAATAATCTTTTCGATTCGTCTAATATATCTGGTAGTTCCTCAATAAAGTTTCCAACTTAAATCTGCTAGTTCCACTTTGTATGGAACACATAAGGATTTTGGAATTTTTATTAATGCATTCGAGGTCTTCTTTTCCGATAATTTCTTTTACTCTCTGGCCCATCTTGTTAGTGCTTTCCAGAAAACGGAAGCTTAGCTTTAACACCATGCCTAGCGAAACAAATCGGTCAAACTTTCTTCGTAGATAGCTGTTAAATGCACCACAAATTTCTTTTTTTAGGATAAACATCCATTTGTTTGCAGATGTTTGTTCGGCGTCAGAAAAGTCGCAAATTTTAACCAACATTATATTGTCACAAAATGGTTCTGTAATTGGTGTGTGTAGTCCACCAGTCAGCATCTGCTCGCCTTCGACTAACAAATATTACCAATATCTTTTACCAAATTATTGTTGCACAAATTTTCTGTCAACAGCCATAATCCAAATCGCTCATTTGTCGGTTTCACTTTATTCCCAAGAAGTTGAGAAACGTTAATCACCTTGGAGATGCTCATGTTTACCGTTCTAGCTACTATCGAATACTAAATTGAAAAAAAAATTGTTCTCTTATGTATTCTACAGGTGGGCGTAATTAAATAGTCGAATATGTTGTTACCGCAACCGCAGGGAAAATCGTTTAATTGGAATTAAAATTAATTAAAGGGGAAATTCCCTAAGACCCAATGGGAATGCCCTTTATTAGGAACGGGTTTCCCTTAAAAAATTTGGACTTGTGTATTGGGTTATAAAAAAGGTTTTGGGCCCTAGACCATACCAATTTTAAATTAAAAATTTTTCTTTCGGGCTTTGGCCTTTTAAAAAAAATTTCTTTTGGTTTTCAATTAAAAATGGCTTTTAAAAATAAATTGGGCCCCCAAAACCCTGTGGCTGGGGTTTAATTAAAAGGGGGGGGGGCCCGGGTTTTGGGTGGGAAATTCGGGGGGTTTGGGGGGTTTTAAATTGGGGGTTGGGCCCGGGAAATTTGGACGAAATGTTGTGGGGGTTTGGGTCAAAATGGCCGGGGTTTTAAATTTGTCCGGTGGAACCCCTTTTGGCGATGGAAAGGGTGTCTAAGTGTGGGGTTGGGGTTTAAGGGTTTTCCGTTAAAACCTTTTAAAGGTTTGAAAATGGGTTGCTTGGGAAGTTTTGAATGGAGGTTGGGCCCGTGGGAAAAAATGGGGGTTGGGGTAGGAAATAAAGTGGAAGGGATGGTTTCGGTGGTTTGGCCGGGTGAAAGGGTGGCTGGGGGCTTTGCGTTTTGCCCGGGGTTTGGGTAAGGGGTTGTTAAAAGGGGAAAAAAATTTGGGCCCGGGGTTTGTGGCTTGGGGAATGGGGTGGTTGGGGGTCGGGGGAAGGTTGGGAAAAAAAGGGCGGGTGAAAGTGGGCGAAAAGGGGTGGGTTGAATTTGGTTTTTAAAGGGGAAGATTGGGTTTAAAATTTCCTGGGGGAAAGGGAAAGTTGGCTTGGGTAAAATTTGGGGGTCGGGGGGGGTGGGCCGTAAA
>JARFIW010000973.1:0-41185 GCA_036346225.1 Platerodrilus igneus | reverse complement strand
GCAAATTACAATTCACAATTGAATATGAAATAAATAAAATTAAATTTTCTAGATATGACCTTATATAAAAAAAAAAAAAAACCAAATGGTATACAAAAAACGTGGTCAGGCAGATACATAAACTTTTATCACAACATCCTTTAGCTCATAAAATCGGTCATAATTGGTGTAGCTGATAGAGCTATCAAATTATCAGATGCGGAATTCAGATATGAAGCAATTAAGAAAGCTAAAATCGCACTTAAAAATAATAACTATCCACAAGACTTAATTAATAAAATTTTTAAAAAACGTATTTATAAATTCTACAACAATAGGTCAATAGAAAATTATGTAACAGAAAATAAAAAATTAAAATACATATCACTACCATATTTACCAGAGCTTTCAGAGAAACTACAAAACCTGTTCAAAAAACACAACCTAGCAATAGCACACAAAAGTTATAATTTAACCAAAAATTTATTTAGTAATCTGAAAGATCAAGTACCGAAAAATAAAAAAACACACACTATATATAAAATTCCGTGTCAAACAAACTGTGAACATGTATATATTGGACAAAGCTCACAACACCTTGAAAAACGCCTTAATGGTCATAAATATGATAAGAAAAATCAGACAGCACTTACTAAGCATGAGACAACAGCAAAACATAATTTTGATTTTAAACAAACAAAAATTATAAAAACTGAAATAAACCAAAAAAAGCGAGAAATACTTGAAATGATTTATATAGCAAAAACCCCTACTGCAGTTAATGAAAAGACTGATATTAAAAAGCTAAGTAAAATATACCATAATATAATTAAATAATAACACCGCAATAATAGATCATAATCTCTACGTATAGTATAATATTAAATTAAGAAATAAATTCAATGTAATAACCGGTAAAACGGATAACGACCATACGATTATCTACAAATATAATGTCAATTCGGAAAAATGAATATTAGTTTAAGGTTAAAACAATATAGCCACCTATACGTAAATATTTTACTAAAATAGCATTAATAATTTACATTTAATGTGCATGAGTTTTAAATATTAAATAGTGTGGACAATTAAAAGCTAAATAAAATTACCAAATATAATTAAATTAAAACGCAGCATAAACATTGATAATAATCTCTACATAAGTATTAATATTAAATCAAGGAATAAATGTCAAGTTATTACCGGTAAAACAGATACCATACGATCAGCTTACTAAAATTATAACTGTCATTTGAATAAAATGATATTAGTTTAACGGTTGTAACGAACTAACCTACCTATGTGTAAATAAATATTTGATAAATATTTCATTGGTATGTGTAATGTATACCTGTGTAAATTAAAAATTTAATTGTGCTTTTGAATTTCGTTTTAAGGTAACAGTAAAAATATATACGTAAATAAAATTGTATGTACTTTCTGTTATAGTAACCATTGATAAAGACCTGTGTAATGAGGTTGAAACGTTTGGGAACGATAACAAATAGATATGTATTGACAAGTATGAAATAGTTATTGATTGTAGCGTGTATTGAAAGACCTAAAATTCCCAAGAACAATTGAAAATATTGATACTTATCAAGAAAGGTCAAGAAAGAATAAATTTGTATATATATATATATATATATATATATATATATATATATATTGCTGTGATAAGGGGTTGTTTAAGGGTGCATGACATAGTGAAGGTCACTAGAGAATGAGTAATTAGAATAGGCAGCAGAAAATTGTAGTTATTTTAGGAAATAAGTAAGAAATAGAAGTAGATAGTAAGTAGGCAACACCCTGTGTACAAAGTAGAAATAGTTTTGGGCGACGCAGGAAAGACATAGGAAGACGCATAGTTGGCGTAGGAATGAGAAATACGAGTATTAAACGGATGTGAAAATAGAGTTTCATGTAGCTAATATGATGCGTATAAAGATCTAACCATTTTGATAAGAGAAATGATTAAAAATTGCGTGAATCGCATGTAAACAATGAAAGTTTAAAGTAAAATTGCATCAGTTGTTTATGGAAAGGCGACTATTCTATCAAAATACAGCATGTTGATAAGTGAAGACACCTGCAGGCAGGTGGGCATTATGAACGAACGCAGAGCATTACATCAGAAAATATTCGAAATGAAATTATTTGATTGGTCCGAAGCAAACGACAGGTTCTAGACCACACCACGGATGCAGTGGGGATTCGAAATTATATTAGCAAGCACCGCGATAAGAAAGTCAGTTTTGAACTCAATGAAGGCCCAAGTGCATTGCCAGTAATACTGAATAATACGTAACAAGTGGTACAAAGTGAAATAAATGAGTGTGTATATGAAAATTACCGTTTAAAACGTAAGTAGGATTATTTTTATGAATTAATCGTAAACTAAGACATAAAAATAATAGGGCTTCGAGGTCTGAGGAAAATAGGCCAGAATGCTTGATGTTAAGAAAGATTACAATAAAACAATTTAAATGTCGAGGCGAAAAGAAGAACATAATCTTGAAGTATAGGGTGAACGAATTACAATTTGAAGTCTATGGCAAGAATGATTAAAGTATAAAATTATAATTTAATGGTGTTGGTCCATAATGGTGATAAGTTGAATGGAATCGAAAATTGGGAAGATTCATTTTAATGGAAGCGTCGTCGTAAAAAGATAAAACCAGGTCAGATTGTTAGTTATAAGGCATCTGTTTTCTACAAGAATTTTATTTTATTTTTAATATCCAATTGGCTAAATATTATATGCTTGTAAACAAGTCAACAAAGGGTTGAATACGTATTGAAATAATAATAAGAAAACGGATTTAGAATATTCTACATTTGTTGGTAAAGATAATGAGTTTTCTTTGGTGACTTTGGGTTTTAGTACAAATTAAATGGTTGTTGATAAATGAAATTTATAAAGGTGAATTAATTTGAAAATGTATTGTAAATAACGTCAAAGCTGTACATAAAGCATTAGTTTCATTAAATGGGATCCAAACTTACTGAATTTTATAATTACAAATATATGCTAGCCGAGGTCATAAGATTGAAATAGTACGAGGAGGAGCCACAAATTAAGTAGGGCAGAGATAACCCGCAAAGGCGGTAACTTGTTGAATTTTGTCATTGGTCGATAAAGTTGTTTATGATAAACTCCAGTTGATAGCAACGTTAAGAAACAGCTGGAGGAGGAAATAATCACAAGCTGTAGGAAAGATTAAAATGGTGGTTCAATAATTTAATTTAGTATTATAGCAATTAAAATAAATAGGTCGCTCAATGTAAGGACACGTGATATTACAGAAATAATAGGTCGACCCACTAAAAGGAGTAATACAGCAATTAATATGTCGACCCAAGGAAGGGGCTCGTAAATTAAACCACAATAAAATAAACTGAAATTAAGAGGGGCTCGTAAATTAAACCACAATAAACTGAAATTAAGAGGGCGAATTAAATTAAAATAAATTTTAAAGTACGATTGTAAGATTTTATATAAATTAATTAAACTAAACCGGGATTTGAAAAGCTTCAATTAACAATAGTGAAATTTGTACAGTAATTTAAAGTTAGATAAATTTTAGTATTTAAAAGTTTAGCATATAAATTTAATAATAATGGACAAGAAAATACGGAAACACGGGAGGTTTGAGACAACAAGGAGTAGAGATAGGATCCCAGGAGAGCGTTATAATTCAGGAAACCAGTTCCAGTGAAGAGAGGCGAACTTCACAAGAAAATAAGATGTTGGATATCTTAATGGCATTGAATGAAAAGATGGATAGGGTGAGCAAGCCATAAATGCAGTTAAAATAAAATGGATGAAAACAATGAGAAATTGGAGGGTAAAATTAAGAATCTTAGTGATGGACTGAAAGAAGCAAACCATAATATCGCGGAGATGAAAGCACAATTGAATGAGAGAGTTGGTAGAGTTTCTGAGGAGATAGACGGTTTATGGGATCATATTTCTTTAATCAAAACGAAACGAGAAGAGTTCGAAAGTGAGTCCAACAATAAAATTAAGAATTTAAATATTAAGTTAAATAAAATTGAAGAAAATTGCGAAACGGAATTCAGATCAATAAATCAAGAGATAAATAATTTAAAAAGCAATCCAATAAACTTTAATAGGAACCAATTAAGCTAATGCAAACGAATCTTTCAATGGAACAATTTACGAAATTTTACGGGACGGAAAAGTAAACCCTAAGATATTTCTGAAAAATTTTAAAATGTTGATACAGGGATACACAGATGAATTATTCAAATTAAATTTAATCAGGGCAATATTAAAAGGGAATGCTAAACGATGGTACAATCTAGTTGAGGATGAAATAGAAACGTTTGAACAGTTTGAAAGCAAATTTCTACGTCAATTCTGGAATGACAACCAGCAAAATCGAATTCGAAATGATTTGATTATGGGAAGATACGATTTGGCGAAAGGGATAACGCGAGAATCATATGCGATTGAGAAATTTACTGTAGCGAAGCAATTGGATCCTCCTTTAGAAGATAAAATTATTATAAAGTATTTAGCAAGTCATTTTAATGCGGAAGTAAAGCGATACATAACGACGCAAAACATAGTGGATAGAGACACGTTTATTGATTATTTGCAGAGATATGATGATTTGGAAAATGATGATGAAAGGAAAATAATTTTAGGGATCGACGCACGAATTTCATAAGGAATGATGAGACTAGGAATAATTATCGAAGGAACAGGTATAATTATGATCGCGGAAGAAATTTTAATGGGGAACTATGGAAACTTTAATAATGATTTTAGGCAGAACAGGGATAATGGTCAGACACCAAGGCAACGAATAGAGAGAACGAATCATGAGGGAAACAATGGAGTAATGAATAGACAGGAAAAGGATGATCGACGGACACCAGCAAGAAATATTAATAGTGTGGAATTAAGGAACACGAATTGCACAGATACAGGAAGAATGAGTCAGGCAGGACCTTCGACGCGAGATCAGGATTTTTGAGTACGGACGAACCAAGGAAAATTCTACGGATTAACGGATATGAGCACCAGCGCGAGTTTATTAAATATGAAATGGATAATGAATTAGGAAGACTTGAGAGAAACTTATTACCAATAATTAATTTAAAGGTGGAAAATAAAATAGTTAAAGTATTAATTGATACTGGAGCAGAGGCATCACTTGTAGCGGAAGAATTTGTTAAACGAGAGAAATTGGGGATAAAGCGATAAAGATAGCAAGGTGTAATTTAGTGGCACCAAATAATAAGAGATTTAGTGTAATAAATGAATGGTAATTCTGAGATGTGAAATGGGGATAGAATATGGGAAAATGAGTTCATGGTGGTACCTGGACTGAAGATAGATGTTATATTTGGGATGAATATGATAGATAAGTTGGGGTTGAAGATAAATGCGGAATGCAAAGAGATTGAGTGTAATGGGAAATATATTAAATGGTATGAAGAGGGGAATATAGTAATAGAAGATGACTGCGTAAATATTAATCAGTTTAGTGAAGAGATAAATAATGGGGGTAATGAAAGTGAAGAGATTAAGTGTCCAGATGATTTAAAAATAGGGTGAATGTATTATTGAATAAGCATTCAGAATTAATTGGGTCAAAGTCGAGAATTGCCAAGGGTTATGTGCACAAGTTAGAAGTAATGAATGAGGAACCGTTTAACAATAAGATATATCCTATCCCAGTAGCATATAGGAATAGAGTGAAGGAAGAAATTGAGGAAATGTTACGTGAAGGCATTATAGAAAACTCCAGTACACATTTTGTGAATCCATTAGTCGTCGTGAAGAAAAATGATAATAGCATTAGGTTATGTTTGGATGCAAGAAAGATAAATAAGCGAACGAAGCCGCAATACAATTGTCCACCAACGATGGAAAGCATATTAGCAAGAATAGGTAATAAGAAAATATATAGCAAATTAGACTTAAAGAATTCATTGTGTTTGATTCCATTAGCGCGTGAATCAAGGAAATATACGGGTTTTTCGGTAGAAGGAAAATTATACCAATTTAGGGTGGTCCCGGTTGGTTTGTCCTCGAGCACGGATGCATTAGAGAATGTGATCAAGAATATTTTGGGACTGTATGAGGAATTTAGTATCCACTATAAGGATGAAATATTAATATTTAGTAATAGTGTAGAGGAACACTACGTACATTTAGAGAGAATAATATTAGAATTAGATATAGCAGGTTTAAGGTTGAATTTAAGGAAGTGTGAATTTTTTCAAAGTAGGGTTAGATTTTTAGGATATAGGATAGATAATAAATATAGGATTGAAAATATAGATTAAAAGGACCCAGATTTAAGAGTGAAAAAGGGGGAAGTTGAAAATAGATAAATTGAATTGGCCCATGCAAGGACAGATGAATAGATAAAAGGAAATGTAAAATAAATTATGAATAGGTATACATAGAGAAATAGAATAGGATTTGAACATAAGAATAGGCATAGGTAGGAATAGTATAGTATAATAGGACATAGGTATGGGATAAATAAAATGTAAATATGAGATTAATAATGAAAAGGTTGAATTTCAATATGGAAATAAAAATATAATAATTTCATACCAATGTGAGTTTAAGTTCACGTTGGGCAACAAAATGGACATTGATATAAAATTTTATATTTTAATTTGGGGAATTATGCTGTGATAAGGGGTTGTTTAAGGGTGCATGACATAGTGAAGGTCACTAGAGAATGAGTAATTAGAATAGGCAGCAGAAAATTGTAGTTATTTTAGGAAATAAGTAAGAAATAGAAGTAGATAGTAAGTAGGCAACACCCTGTGTACAAAGAAGAAGGAATTCAAAAAACGAAAACCACTCAAAAGCACAGTTCGACTGCTATCTTCCTAGTGGGGATGGCATTAAAAGCCGAGTATGTCGTAATTTTTTTATCTACTTTGGATCTCAGAAAGGATTCTTTTAATAGATGGATTACATGCTTTCATAAAGATGGCGATACTTCAGAAGAGAGAGATCTCGTGAGGATGATGGCGATAGAAATGACGAGAAAATCGAAACCATAGCACAATCTAGTACAGTTCATTCTAAAAACGGTCAAATTCAACTTACAACTGTCCAGAAATATAAAAAATCCAAATTTGTTGAAACGTGGTTGAAGTTACTCCCAAAGTTCCAAGTCACTACTGTCGCCGTCCACCACACGAGTTTACGTAGAGTCCTCGTTTAGATCGCTTTCGCACATGCATCAAGTTTATAAGGAATTGTGTGTGGAAACGGAAAACCTATCAGTGGAAAGAAAAAAATTTTGTGAAGTGTTAGAAGTAAACAAAGTTTCCATTCACAAGCCACGTAAGGACCAGTGTGACACCAGTGTCGCTTATAAGCAAGGAAACTTGAGTCAAGAGGAGTACAATTTGCATATATTACAAAAAGATGAAGCACGGAAAGCTAAAGAAAATGCGATTTCAATGTTAACAAATGATGCCTCAACATTGGTCATTACAATGGACGTCCAAAGTGTGTTAGTCTGTCCGAAATTGATAGTCAGTAGTCAATACTATAAGCAAAAATTGCAGATCCACAATTTCAGTATTTATGTTTCCAATAATAAAGATGTTCATCTTATGTTTGGCACGAGGCGGATGGTGCTGTTTGTCTAACGAATTTACATCATGCGCCGTTAACTTTATTGAAGGTCTCCTGAATTATACCAAAATTATCATCATTTCAGATGGTTGTGCATACCAGAACAAAAATCGAGTCCTGGCAAGTGCCCTGACTAATTTGTCAAAATCACATAACATTGAAATTGAGCAAATTATATTAGAAAAAGGCCATACTATTATGGAAGTTGACAGTGTGCATTCTACACTCGAGAAACTTTTCCAACCTCCCCTTCACACACCTGCGGATTATGTGAGCAGGATGAGGCGAGCTAGAAGGAAACAACCGCACCTCATTAATCAACTTGATTTCACGTTTTTCAAAAATTACGAGGCATTGCCAAACAATTATGCATCCATTAGACCGGGCAAGAAGACTGGAGATCCTACCGTCGTTGACATTAGGGGATTAAGGTATTCCAATGGGGAAGTGTTTTATACACTAAGGCACTCTGATGATGAATGGCACCCACTACCTCACCACAGACCTAAGGGCAACAATGAAAAACCGCGAAATCTTTATAATGAGCCTTTAAGAATCGAAAAATCAAAATTTGAGCAGCTTCAAATTCTGAAGAAGTTCATGCACAAAGATGAGCAGACTTTCTACGACAGTTTAAAATATTAATAACGCAGTGTTCCTACTTTATTTGTCGATTGATATTGTAAATGTGCCCTTACTATTTGTTCTGAATTATTTTCCATTTTGATATTGTTAAAAATAAAATATTGTAGTCATGGGTTTAGGTTAGTTTATTTCATTATATTGTTTCATATTATGTAAAAAGCGCTATGTGAACAAATAGAACAATCGAAAAGCGCTATATGCACATTGATACCAATTTTGTTCCAAAACTCATTCAGTTTGGAGCTAAATTTGAATTACTGCATGTATTAATAATCGCCATGGCATGACAACTGAACAAAAAAATCCTTAAGGAAATCGTGTGTGAAATGCATTTTCTAGAACGTTGTATGTTTCCCCTGAAAAATGTTAGTTGAAACACATGGCGCTTTTTGGAAGCGCAACGACGATATGCTATACTTACTTTTACACTTGGGAAAGTTTGCCTACGACTGCGGTCAGAGTTGCGTCCATTCAATGAACCATGTGTACCGGCCATTTCTGATTTATACCGAAATCTAAATTTTTCAACGGGATCTTCAAGAATTTCTAAGCTTGGTTGGGATCCTGAAAATGAACATTATTATAATTAAAATTCTACTTATAACAATTAGGTATACATTTTGTGTATTTCTTTCAGGTCAAAAATTTTTTTAAAACAAATTTGAAGCAGTGTATATGATTTTCAACTTACATAGTACAATAAAATTTAAACAAATGTTTGAAATGAGAATATGATTTACAACCAACTTTAGTCACTGGAGAAGAAAAATATGTGTGCCATCAGACAAAAGGCATGGGACATAATAAACCACACAAACTCGACGGCATAGTTTATTTTTAGGCATTATCTTACATTAGTGTTAAGTAAAACAATTTTTACACAACAGTATTCTAAACGTGTGGCATGCATTTTTCGTTCTTTTTGTAATATTATATAGTTGTGCACATCTTGTGCGTAGAAGTCTAATAGAGTCTTCAATAGACAGGTCACTAATATCCTTGGTTTTTAAGACAGCTTAGATGCAAAGCTTATGTGCATGTGCACTTAAAAACTGTAATGTTAGCTTTAGTTATAGTATATATGTTAGGCGACTTGTCGCGTTTGTTTTAGTTATAGTAGTGTTTCGTGCTCTCCGACAAACTTGTGCTGTCGATTATAACTGTGCCACATTCCGTTTCCTGGTTATTCGTGACGTGTTATTGGTAAAAAAAAACAGGTGGCGCCTAAAACAAACATTTTCTAGAATTTAAGTTAGGGTATATGTAGGTTAGTTAGGCTTTATTAAGTTTTTACCGTACTAACAGTCAGTTTCTTTTTTTAAATTTTTTTCTTCTATGGCTTTGTCGCGATTGTTACATGCCAAAAATTGGCTTTGTATCATATTTAGATTAAGTATAAATGTGTGAGTGAAGTCCCGCCCGTATTTTAAAATAGACTTGTTCATTTCCATCATTTCGGACAGTTGCGTCGGCGCAAAGGAATGCGCAGGCGCGGAGTGGCGTAAGTGCGCGGTTTGGACACAACTGGATTATTAGCAACCGAGACGTCGAATGGTAACGTTTGCCTGTGTCGTGGTGCTGTCTTTTCTTATTTAGGATGTAGGTTTCCTTATACCTGTATCTTCAAGTACCTTTACCTTTATTCCTTCGCCCTGCCTACAAACAAAAGAAGAGGAAGACGATAAATTTGGTTTCAACGATGGCATGACAACCCACACCAAACAACACGCAAACGAGATGCCCTGAGATCAACTGCATGTCGCGTTTAAGTGAGTACTTTTGCTTTACTTTTGTGTAAATATAAACTTTTATCATTGTAAACGTATTTGGTATGTGATACAATTTGACACGTAATTATGAGTAATATCATTATTGTGTAAGATTGCGAACATGGATCGTATCAGTGTTGCCAACTGTAGTAGTGGCGCTGAAGTCGGTTCCGGGAGTATAACAACTATTAGATCTTCAATTGAAGTAGTATAGACCAACTCATTTCAGGATATGAAACCTACTTTTTCTGTTCCATCTTTGAAAGCTCGTTTTACTTTAACCGATTGATTAGTAAAGCAATTACTGTTTCTTAACACATCTTTTGTATCTTGCCATCTGCAAACAGTACCATCTCATTCAATTGAAATTATCTAGCTTCAGTTGTAAGGCACCCATAAATTTTGAAATCATGAAAGTTAAACGTATATTGACAAAAAGAACCATCAAATATCACAGTTACTTTTTGTTTCTAATAGTACTTCCTAATTTGAAAACAACCCAATTTGAGTTTTTCCTCTACTAAACCACTGTTCTACTAGCATAACTATTCAGATCATAGAGATATCCTGTAAACAAATCAGATCATACCCAAATTCTTATTCTACGTTTGAATGCCATCATAGGCAGATGATCAGTTCTTGAATTTAGTCATTATTTGTCAATGCTTTGACAACTAATTTTAAACCGATACTTTGTAATTGTGTTTTAGACGATTGACAACTTCAGCAATGTAGAATCTCTTCTTAGAATCATTTTTTCTTAGAATTAATTCTAAATATTTTTATACGTTGGCTAGAGCACTCAGCAATTTGCATCATTAGGCTCCACATAAATAATTTCAAAAATAAATCAACTCCGCTTATAGATCTTTTAGTATATAAAAAAATATCCATTCGTTTACATGGGACTAAAATCGACGAACAAAATTTATATTATCCTAACACCAAAAACGACATCATGTGATGATGGTTGTAGTAAGTCGTGACCAAGTGTTAATATTTTCTGCTTGTCCTTTAGGTATTTGTTTCTTATCATCATCTAGATCTTCTTCTACTCCAGAACTTATTTTTGTCTCGTTCTTCAGCATTACAATGAGTCAGTTTTAAAAAACATTACAGTCAAACTTTAATGCCATACCACTTCACCACTTTTTGTTAGTTCTCACAAAACAATCCACAAAAATTAAAACATGGTGAATGGTTTTTTCTAAAGTTGCAAGGTTCAGTTGTGCCGCTAATCGTGGGTCTTCTCCAAGGTGGGAAATACTGCGAGGATGGGAGGGTTGGGGTCAGACTAGAGATTCAAAGCTACATTGCTCAGGTGGGTTTTGTTGTGAAAAACTGGATACTTTGGGAGAAATTAAGTGTTTTCCAGGAATTGTCTACGTTGCAACAATGCATTGGCTTACATGGTAAAAAGTAAGGATCGCTTAAATTTTTCCAAACAAAAACCCTAACGCGTTGTGCAAAAAGCCAACAACTTGTCGAATCGAATTGGAGAGAGAAGGACAATAGAGTTGGTTTCCAAAATTCGTATCCGGTCCAAAAAAATTCCTAATATATACCATAAGACACGATAGTTATCATATAAAACGCATTTGCGTGCAAGTACTATACTTTTTTTTATAAATTTTAATTGAAATTTATATAATTTATTCGAGAAACATCAAAAGCCGATTACGAAGACCCACGTAGACGAACGAGGAGGTACCATCAAAACCTTTGACAAAATTATTTTCAAAATTGTTTTAATTAAAACATAAAATACCTAATGTGTTTTTAGAATTCTAAATTGATTAGGAATCTAGAAAGGTGTAGTTTTTTATTATATGCGGTCTATTTTTAAAGAAAACATTAAAAAATGTAATTGATGTAAGCGTACGAATGTGGCCGAACAATTACAATCAGACATGAATTATTAACAAAAAGCTATATTTTTGATGTGGTGTGTGCAAATCCATAAGATACAACAAGACATTTCCATAAACGTCAGTTAAGCAAATATCCAAAGTTGTTTCGACAAAGTCTACTAGGGCGAAATGGCCATGATGCGATCACCTCTCCAAAGTTGTTCTGACGAAATCTACTAGTTTAAAGTGACCTTGATTCGATCTACGCCTCGAAGTCGTTTCAACGATGTCTACTAGGGCGAAGTGATCTTAATCCGATCAACTGCCCAAAGTTGTTTCAAAGAGGTATGCTGGAGCGAAGTGATCTGGATCCGAACAACTCCTAGAAGATGTTTCGACGAAGCTTACTGGCGTAAGCGACCTTGATCCGATCTACTTCCAGAAGTCGTTCCAACGAAGTATACCAGGGTGAAGTGATCTAAATGCGATCAACTCTCCGGTTGGAAGTCTACCAGGGTGAAGTGGTTTTGATGCGCTGAAATCCCAGAATTTGTTTCGACGAAGTCTACTAGGGTAAAGTGCACTTGATGTGATCAACTCTCCGGAGTTGTTTCGACGGTCTACTACGGTGTGCCCTTGATACATTCGGCTCCCCAAAGTTGTTTTGACTCAATAGGGCGAAGTGACCTTGATGCATTCAACTCCCGAAGTTGTTTCAACATGGTCTACTACGGTAAGTGACCTTGATACGTTTAACTCCTCGAAGTTGTTTGGACAAAGTCTACTATGACGAAGTGATTTAGATGCGATCAACTCACCAAAGTTGTTCTGACAGTCTACTAGGGCGAAGTGGCCTTGATGCGATCAACTTCGAAGTTGTTTCGATGATCTACTAGGGTGAAGTGGCCTTGATACGTTCAACTCCCGAAGTTGTTTTGACGAACTCTATAGGGTGAAGTGGCCTTGGCACGCTCAACTCTCGAAGGTGTTTCAACAAGGTCTACTAGCAAGTAGTCTTGATATGTTTAACTCCCGGTTGTATGGATAAATTTCCACTAGACCAAGTGATCTTCATGCAAACAACTGCCTCATAGTAGTTTTGACAAACTCTACTTGGACGATGTGATCTTGATGTGAACAACTCCCCAAAGTTGTTTCGACAAAGTCTATGATGACTGAAGTGATCTTGATGCGAACAACTCACCAAAGTTGTTCCGACAGTCTACTAAGACAAAGTAGCCTTGATGCGATAGACGTCCAGAAGTTGTTTCGACGCTTGATGCAAATAACAACCAGAAGTTGTTTCGGCGAAGTCTACTAGGGCGACGTGGCCTTGCTGCGATCAACTCCCTGAAGATGTTTCGGCAAAGTCTACTAGGGCGAAATGACCTTGATGCACAAAACTCCCTGAAGTTGTTTCGCAAAGTCTATTAGGGCAAAATGGCCTTGGTGCCATCAGCTACACCAGGGTTTTCGACGAAGTCTACAAGCACAAAGTGATCTTTGTGCAACCTACTCTCCGAAGTTGTTTCAACAAAGCTTACTATAGCGAAGTGGTCTTGGTGGGATCAACTACCCAAAGTTGTTTCGACGAGGTCAACTAGGGTGGAGTGGTCTTGGTGCAATCATCTTCCCGATGTGGTCATGGTAAAAGTGTCAAAGAAGTCTTATACAGGAGGTATCTGGCACCCAACATAGTCCCAAAGGGACTACAAGCAGTTTCTAGTTTATAAATTAACTTCTGATGAAAAAGAGCAAGGATTAACTGAACTAAGAGATACGTATAGAGATAATGATGTGTTACCATTAATTTAAAAAGGGTCAGGCCCAATCTGAACCTTTAAAAAAATTATGTTCACTGATGAAGTATTGAACAACATAACTCCTCTGCAGTGGTGGTTATCGCAAAAAGACATACCTGATATATCAAAGAGTTAACATATTGCAAAACAATTTCTGTGTTCAATAGCTTCTTCCACATCTGTAGAAAGAACATTTTTGGTCGTTTGGACTTATACATACAAAACTAAGATATAAACTATGTACTGAAAAGCTAGTCCGCTAGAAATTAGTGGTATTTCCGTGTAAGTATAATAATCAAAACGATGATTAAAAATTTAGTTTCCTACTAAATATGTTTCCTGCATTATGATTATTCAGAGTTTTTCTTTTTACGTCTGTTAACAACACTAAACAGAATTTATATTTCTTTTGATTTATTTAAAAATTAAGAGACAAATATTCATTTTTCCCTACGTCTTACAGAAAGTGTGGTAAATATCCGCATAGGGGACCCAGCCCAATAACTTTGACATGGTGTCAAGGTCATGAGCCTGAGCGACACATAAAAGTTTTATTCGTTGCTCATTATTTATTACAAAGCCATTAACAAAAAGTTTAGAAAATAGCAATTACTTTGAATATTAAAAGACAAACGAAGCAAGGTGTACTCCATTATATGAATTATTTCAAAATTCTTAGATTTTTCTTTTTCCAACCTAACACAAACTATTTGTCACAGATTTATCACATGAGTTTGTAACTTTCTATGTGAATCAAAGTGTGTCCCATGCGACTCCTGCTTTCAAGATCTTGCCCTTGTAAAAATTACAAACTTTATAGATACTACATCGATATGTTTTAATAATATTTGAGTATTCAGTTGATGGAAATACTCTTGTTAGTGAACATTAAAGAAAGTTTTCTAAATGCGTTAGCACGAGTTTATTAATTTAATAAATACCTTTGAGTTCATGTGAAATTATTTGTGCAAAAAAATGGTTCATGAAAAATAGTGTGTCCGAAATGTAAAGCGAAATATGACTGCAATGTTACTGAAAATCATGTTTTCATTGGCAAAATATTATAAAGTTATTAAAGATCAAAAATGATAAAGAATAACATGTAATTTTAAGGTTAGTACATTCCATGGAACATGGTTCAATCAAAAGCATATGGATCTTACTAAAATGTGTCGCTTCATTGTCTATTTTGTGATGTCTGACAACCACGATAAAACTTTCTAATAAATGAATTGTAAATTAATAATCTATCTGTTGTGGATTGGGCGAATTTTTATCGAGAGATAAACAAAATACAGTTGTTATTTAGGCATTTACTAAAATGATAATTTTTCTAGTTACTTCATCAATGGTCGTGTACTAAACACTAATTGATAGACAAGGTAAAATTATTGAACTTGATGTGCCTAAAATAAGCAAGAGAAAATATAATACTGGACGTGTAACAAGAGGACAAAGAGTTTTTGATGGAATTGAGAGAGGCAATGAACAAGAATTTATATTATGCCAGCAGAACCGATGTTCTGAAACATTGCTGCCTATTATTCAACAATATGTTGCATCTGGATCAATAATTCATACTGATAAATGACATGCATACAATAATTTAGGGCAATATAATAATTCATCATCATTAGGTCTTCAGTCCTGAAACTGGTTAGATCGTACCCTCATTGTTTCCTATTCTGAACTAACCTACACAATTCCCTGAAATTTACAGCCTGTCTATTAATATCTGATCGAGGTCTACATCTACCTACTCTTTCCTATCTCTGCTTGTAGTGATGCGAGCCGGGTAAATACCCAGTGGGTAAGTAATTATAAATTGGGTGTTTACCCATTGCCCTGACAATGGGTAAATACCCAAAATGTGGGTTTTGAGCTTTAAAAAGACATTTAATTCAATTAGGTAACTGAGATTAGTAACACTGTTATTGTATTCAGTTTTTAAAATGTTATTTAGAAAATAAAATTAACATCTTAGCAAAAAGAATGAATAATACCTTTTTAAATATATTTTGGCCTAACACATTTTATAAACGGATTAATTACATTGTACAGATTTGTTCAGCTAAAAAAAAATTATTGCGAATGTGTAAACTCCCCAAGTGCTTATACACAGTCTAACGTTTAGGAAAGAGATTTTAGTTACTGACAGCGGTTATTTCTTTTAACTAATCCTTTAAAAGAGCAGCTTTCCTGCTTAAGTTAATGTTTTATTTTTAAGTTTTACTTCCTTTTTGCTAATAGTTACGTGTGAAAAATGGTCAAGAAAAGGGTTCAGCTTGGCAGTTTTTTTAAAGAAAATAAAAAAAGTGGTGTTGGTGTTGTATGCAAATACTGCAATACCGATTACAAATATGCTAATGTTAATAAAATGACCAAACATATAAGGAAGTGTTTTAAGTGTTCTGAGGATAGGAAGAAAATTACTGATTTAAAGCCAAATACTGTATGTACTCAAGAATCCATGTTAACAGACACAGATAAGAAAACAACTCTATATAAATCAAAGCAAAAGGAGTTGAATGTAAATATGCTTTTGTACCAGAAGAACCTGGATCAAGTTCAAGTGATAGGCATATGCAACCTATCAGTTCAACATCGCCAATTACATCTTAAAGCAGTGTTAGTAACATCTCTAAGAGAATGAGAAGTAATCGTTTGATTTTCAATCGACCATCATCCACAACTTCGAATATCAGTGGAGGAGGATTGATTAATTTTTTAGACCATATGGACAGTCAGTTGAATGTAAGTATATAAAAGAAATTATTCATGTAAAAGGTAGCGTGCTTCCCAATGTTAAAATGACCATAAAAGTCATCACGCTCTACAGCGGAATCAATTTTTTTTGGTTTATGGCAAACCTTTTTAGATAAAACCCAAAAGCCAAAGTTTTAGTAATTGCAAACTTTAATAATTTTTAACAAAATATTTATTTTTACCTAACTCTTGCTTTCGTCTAAAGACACAAAAATGACAAACGCTCCCAAGAAGAATTTTTACGAGCTTACAGTTTCATGCACTTAGGTCGGTGCTTATGTCCCTACAATTTAAATAATTTTAATCAAAGCTTCTTCCTTAGATTGAGTTGAATTACGTGTTATGTAATTGAAAAGTTGCATTTTAATATGCAGTCTTTTTTGTTTCAGGAAAGCCTTAACCAAAGTTTAGCTAAAGCTATTTTCATATGTGGTGCACCCTTGTCAATAATTCAACATCCACTGCGGATAGAATTCTTCAAGAAGTTCGTCCATCTTACAAACCACCATCGAGGTATCGCCTTACTTACACGTACCTTAAAGCTCAGTATGCATAAATGCAAAGTGAGGTTACAAATCAGCTAAATGACTCAAAACACTTACATTTACAATGTGATGGCTGGAGTAACATCAGGAATGAATCATTAATAAACTTTGTTGTTACAAAGCCAGAGCCACTGTTTGTGAAATTTGTTGCAACAAAGGAGAACAAACACAATGCACCTTACTTAGCTGAGTTGATAATCAACGTAATTGAAAATTATGCCCCTGAAAAGTTTTTGGTAATCATTGGAGACAACGCTTCCAACATGCGAGCTGCCTTGGCGTTGTAAAGAAGAAGTACCCGTCAATTGTACCATTAGGTTGTCTAGCTCACCTTTTACACCTTCTTTGTGAAGATATCTTAAAATGGAATACCGTCAAATCTTTTATGGCTACTGTCGTTGACATAGTAAAAACTATCAAAAATAGTCATGTCTTAAAAGCACTGTTTGACCGCTTTCAATTGGACATAAATATCAAAAATAGGATTTTTTTGAAACTGCCTGGGCAAACAAGATGGGGAAGCAACTTTTTCAGCTTACAGTTTGCTACCAAACAAATCTGTGCTTCAAAAACTAGCTGTTAGCGAGGAAGCAGAAATCACATCAGACATGAAACGTCGGATGCTTGATGATGGCGCGTTTAGGGCCAGAGTTGAAAAAATGGTGAACATCTTACACCCAATCGTTGAACGTATCACTGCATTCGAGTCAAACACTCAGCAGATCCACAGGTTTTCACAAAATTTAACCATCTTCAAAAAAATCTTAAAAACGAGATTCCCGAGTCTCCTCTAAAGAATTCTGAAGAGAAAGAGGTGCTAAAAAAGTTAGAGAAATGGGTGGAGTTTGGTGTGGGGAAAATTCTACTTGCTGATGAATTGTTGAATCCTTTTTCTCAGGGTTGTAAATTTAAACCTTAAGAGCTTCTTGATGCTATTCATTTCGTTTGTGAAGTTGGCATCAGTATGGGATTGAAAGTAGCTCAACTTCGACAAAATGTAGCTGATTATAGAGATAAAGAAGGACTGTGGCGAAAAGCTTTTGTCTGGGAAGGGGTAAAAGATTTTGAAAAAGAGAAGGCAATCAGTCCCATGTTATGGTGGAGGGAATTGAGAGGGACATGCGTGTTGGCTGATGTAGCCGTAAGAATCCTAGGCGTTCCTGTGACATCTGCTGCAATCGCGAGAACTTTCAGCACGTTCAGCTGGATCCATAGTAAGAAAAGAAATAGACTGACAACTGAACGAGCCGAACAGATCACTTATTTGTCTCATAATTGGAAATTGCTTAACATCAATCATCCTAAAGTTAAAAAACAGAAACAAACAGAAAATAAAAAAGAATACAGTGGTTTTGAAAATGTTCAGTTGGAAATGAACGAAGAAGATGGAAATTTCATCTACCGATACCAATGATGATGAAGATGAACATATGTCATTGTCGAGCCACTCAAGTGATGAAAATAATTCAGATTAAGGCAAAGCATTCATTCATATTGCATGCAATGAAAAATATAAAGTTCTATTTGTTTTGTGTACAGAATTTACTGTATTTATGGTCTACGTCAAGAGTTGTATATAGTTTTGTGTAACTAATTTAACCGTTTTACTTGTGTTATACAAGTGTCACAATAGTGTCAGTCAATATAGCTCAAATAATACTGCAAAAAGAAATAGCAACTAATATAAATAATGAAAACTGCTTATGCTTGAGCTTCATAAACACGTTAAAATGGTTTATTAAGCTTGCACAAATGGAAGACTTAGTTTGAGTAAAGTGTCATTTATTTAAATAGATTTTACAAGGTTTAGCTTAATCCTAATCTAGATTTTATACAAATTTAGAAATACCCGGGTATTTATGAATTTTGGGTATTTGCCTGGGTATTTACCCTAAATTATAAATACCCGGGTATTTCATATCGCAATCTGTTTGTGATATCCCATACTATTCCCCAAAAATGCCTTAGCACGTATTCTGCCCGTCTATTACTCCTTTTTCCTACTGCCCGTATTTCATACTGTACTGTGCTCCACACATTGCTTTCAACAATTTTCTTCTTGTTTCTATGTTTGTTGTCTTTGATCATCGGCGCAGTTTTTTCTTGTTAGATGCAGTTCGGTCCCCTCTATTGTTTTACAATTATATATACCCTTTTTCTCCGACATTCAGCAGTTGTGAGGGGGGGGGAGCTCCATGGTGTAGTGGTATGTGTGTGACTGCTACGCCTAAGGTCCTGGGTTCGAATCGACACGGTCCGCTTGAAAATGTTAGGCGAGCATTTTCACAAAATACTCTTGTTCGGATGAGAGGCAAAATGGAGGTCCCATGTGTGAGTGTTGTCACACGTTAAAGATCCCTACTTTGTTGGAACAGCACAGGTTCGACAAAATTCAAAATTTTCCAGGTAAAAAAACTCGCTTCCTGTTCAACAGAGTACCTTTGGGTGGAGCATTGAAAAATCATATGTAAGGTTGTGAGAGGAGGGGAAGCAGCATGTGGCTGCCAAGTTCCCCCAGCACTTGAACCTTTGCCAATTTAAAATTTTTCCAATATATCTTTTCGCAGTCAACATTAGTTGCAGATATTTCACAACCAACATCTGTAGATGTTTATAATAATCATCAGATTAATCTGCGTTTATTTTTTTGTCATTAGGTTTTCCGTCTCAAAACTGGTTGGACACGTACCACCACTTATTTATATTCGGAGCTAGCCTTCACAGTTCCCTGAAATTCCCAAACAGCCTATATACATCTCCGTTCCCTTTCTATTGTTTTCTAATTATATGCCCTATTTTACCGAGATTCATTGGTATGTGAAGGGGGTTAAGCAGCCTCTGGCTCCCAAGATTCGCCAACACTTAGACATTTGCCGAATTAATAGTTTTCTAGTAAATCCTTTCACACCGTTAGCATTATTGGAGAATATTGCACAACCAATATCTGTAGTTTCTTATAATAATCATCATGTCTAGGTACTTATATTTTTTGTCATTAGTTTATCCATCTTGGGACTGGTTGGATGCGTATCTCCATTGATTTCTATTCTGAGCTAGTATACACATTACCCTGAAATTCCTACAGCCTACATCTTTCACCATCTGTGTGCAATAGTCTAACCTAGGTCTACCTCTAATTCTCTTTTTCCTATCTCTGCTTCTAATATATTCCGCGCTATTCCCTCATGCCGTAGTATGTGGCCTATCATCCTATCTCTCCTATTTTTTCCCCCTTCCAAATATTTCTTTCTTTCCCAACCATTTTTAGTACCTCTTTGTTCTTAAACTTGTCTGTCCATGATATGTTCATCACTCGTCTGTAGCACCACATTTTCTTGTCTGTTTCTCCAACTGTCCAGGCTTCACAGTCATACAGAAATGTGCTCCACACATATGTTTTAAGCAATCAGTTCCTTGTTTCTATGTTTGTTGTCTTTGAACACAATAGTTGCTTTTTTCTTGCTAAATGTAGTACGACCTTGTGTTAATCTTTGTTTTATATCTTTTGCGCTTTTCCCATCTTGCGTTATTTGGCTTCCTAGGCAGCAAAAATCCTTAACCTCTTGTAAGTTCTTGTTACCTATTTGTATTCTTGTTTTTGATTTATTTTCCCCTTCTTTACACACTAATACTTTAATTTTATATTTGTTAATTTTCATACCGTATCTCTCTGTTAGAACTGTTTCCACTTCATTAAGGGCAGCTTCTAACTCTTCCTTGCTAGATGCTAATACCGCTCAATCATCTGCAAATCTAAGCATATCGATTTTTGTCTCTGCATAGTAATTTCAAATGTTTTCCTCTATTTGACAGTATTCATTGTCTCTTCAATGTACAAGTTAAAAATTAATGGGGATAGGACACATCCCTGTCTCACCCCTTTCCTAATGTTTACTTCACGTTCCTGCTCTAATTCTATTACTGCTTTTCAACGAACTTCGTTCGTTTATGAAATCTATTTGTCTGTGTGTCTGTCTGTGTGTCCGAGGCCTTTTTAATGGTCGGACATCAATGTGCGATACATCAATCGATTCAGCTCGGTGTCCAGAGCTTAAGTTTTGATGTCAGTTAAAATCGGACCACGGGACGCCGAGCCCCAGGAAATCCACAGAGATAATTAAAATTTTAAATAAGTTTAAAATCAATATGACACATATTTGAACAATTTATGGCATTTCATGCCAATTATTCCAATATTATAGACATTGTTTAATCTTAAATTTTGATTACGAAAATAATTAGATTCATATAAAAAAAAAATTTCTTATCTTATTGATGAGAACTAATATATAGCTTTTAAAATATTTATTCAATAAAATAAAATATATTAAAATGTCTCTTTTGTTGTTTATAAATTTTGGTTTTTATCTGAATACTTATAATTATTACAACATAATAATTTTAATTTCTTTAATTTGTTTTAAAGTAAGTCTACATTTGGAAGTTCGTTGCGACAATGCCTTGCATTTTCAACTTGTTGATCTTTGTATAAGCTATGTACTATTTGTCCATCCCTAAAACTCATTCCGATCTTTTTGAGTATTTCAAACATTTTTTTCCAATTTACATTGTCGAATGCTTTTTCCAGATCTACAAACCCTATATATACGCTTTCCCCTTTTTCTATTGTTTTCTCCATTATCACTCCCAGAGCTAAAATTGCTTCCTGTGTTCCCCTGTTTCGCCTAAACCCAAACTGATCTTCTCCTAGTATTTCTTCAGCTCGTTTTTACATTCGTCTTTGTAAAATTCTCGTTAATATTTTTGACAAGAGTGCTGTCAAACTTATTGTTCGAAAAATTTTCACATCTATCCGCAGCTTTCTTTTTTTGTATAGCTACTATTTTACGTTTGATATTTTTGGGCATCTCGCCTGTCTCATACATATAGCTTACAAGTTGGAAGAGACCAGCGGCTTTTAGAGTTTCTGCTTGCACCTTATCTGTACCCAGCGCCTTACCATTTTCAAGACACATTAATACTAATTCAAACTCATCCCAAGGATAGGATATCCCAGGTCATCATTTTCATTGTCTGATTCCTGTTCTAATGCTGTTAGTTTCCCTCCTGCATATGAATTCCCTATATATTCTTGCCATCTACCCACTTTCTCTGCACCTTCTATAATAATGTTTCCTCCTGCATCCTTTATATTTTTGCTATACGGTTTTATATCCCTAAAATTTATTCTAATTAGTTTGTATGCTTCATCTGTCTTTCCTATTTCCATCTTAGTTTGTACCTCTTTGCACTTTTAATCAATCCATCTTTCTTTAGCTTTCCTGCATTTGCAAATAAATTCCCATTTTATGGCTTTGTATCTCTGTTTTCCTGTTTCGTCTGATTTATTTTTGTATTTTTGTCTTTTTTCTATTAAATTCGGGATATCCTCTGTTATCCAGGGTTTCTTATTTTCTATTCTCTGGCCGCCATATCTAAGCTGGATTTAATATTATTCCAATGTTTCTACTTCCTTAGTATTGATATTTTTCCGGTATCTTTCAACAATTCATTCGACTTTTTTCAAATCTTAAGTATCTTTATCGTTTAGTTTCTCAAAGTCAAAGTGCCTTTTTTCGTTTCTTTTTTTACAAATTTTTTAATTAAGTGCGGCCTTCATAATTACGATGTTGTGGTCAGTATCTATATCTGCTTCTGGGTAGCTTCTATTGATTCCTAAACCGTTGTCTAACAAGAATGTAATTTATTTAATATCTTCCTATATCTCCTAGCATCTTCCACGTATATCGTCTTCTAGCATGATGTTGAAATAATGTGTTTTTGTCGCAAAATTCTACCAACCTATTTCCCTTGTCGTTTCTCGTGCCTAAGCCAAATAACCTACTACCGCTCCTTCCCTACCCTCACCACCCACTGCATTAAAATCTGCAATTATTAAGTTTTCAAGTCGTTTTACATCTAGTATGTCTTGTACCACTTCCTCACTGTAGCTAGAGATAGGTATGTATACTTGTATTATTACTGTATTTACTGGTTTAGATTGTAATCTAACCATGAGTACTCTTCGTCTTATATATACACAAAAAATGTTAATCATTCTGCTAATTTTGTGGATCCAGTAACAGGGACCCACACACAAAATATAATAAGATTGTGAGAGAAATGCGAGCAAACATTATAGCATATGTGATTATCATTTTACAACTTATCCTGAAGAACTTCTATATAAGAAAATGTATATCTATGGTGAACGTTTGATATGTTTTCAATACAATAAGTTCAATACACCCATTAAATGTACTAAATTAAATTTTTTGGAAAATTACATTAAATCTCCAAAAATTTTTTAAAACTCTAATAAACAATTAGCGACATGCAAAATCTTTTATGCATTATTTGGGGTCATAATCTAGACCCAAAAGAAGAAGGAATTCAAAAAACGAAAACCACTCAAAAGCACAGTTCGACTGCTATCTTCCTAGTGGGGATGGCATTAAAAGCCGAGTATGTCGTAATTTTTTTTTATCTACTTTGGATCTCAGAAAGGATTCTTTTAATAGATGGATTACATGCTTTCATAAAGATGGCGATACTTCAGAAGACGAGAGATCTCGTGAGGATGATGGCGATAGAAATGACGAGAAAATCGAAACCATAGCACAATCTAGTACAGTTCATTCTAAAAACGGTCAAATTCAACTTACAACTGTCCAGAAATATAAAAAATCCAAATTTGTTGAAACGTGGTTGAAGTTACTCCCAAAAGTTCCAAGTCACTACTGTCGCTCGTCCACCACACGAGTTTACGTAGAGTCCTCGTTTAGATCGCTTTCGCACATGCATCAAGTTTATAAGGAATTGTGTGTGGAAACGGAAAACCTATCAGTGGAAAGAAAAAAATTTTGTGAAGTGTTAGAAGTAAACAAAGTTTCCATTCACAAGCCACGTAAGGACCAGTGTGACACCAGTGTCGCTTATAAGCAAGGAAACTTGAGTCAAGAGGAGTACAATTTGCATATATTACAAAACGATGAAGCACGGAAAGCTAAAGAAAATGCGATTTCAATGTTAACAAATGATGCCTCAACATTGGTCATTACAATGGACGTCCAAAGTGTGTTAGTCTGTCCGAAATTGATAGTCAGTAGTCAATACTATAAGCAAAATTGCAGATCCACAATTTCAGTATTTATGTTTCCAATAATAAAGATGTTCATCTTATGTTTGGCACGAGGCGGATGGTGCTGTTTGTCTAACGAATTTACATCATGCGCCGTTAACTTTATTGAAGGTCTCCTGAATTATACCAAAATTATCATCATTTCAGATGGTTGTGCATACCAGAACAAAAATCGAGTCCTGGCAAGTGCCCTGACTAATTTGTCAAAATCACATAACATTGAAATTGAGCAAATTATATTAGAAAAGGCCATACTATTATGGAAGTTGACAGTGTGCATTCTACACTCGAGAAACTTTTCCAACCTCCCTTCACACACCTGCGGATTATGTGAGCAGGATGAGGCGAGCTAGAAGGAAACAACCGCACCTCATTAATCAACTTGATTTCACGTTTTCAAAATTACGAGGCATTGCCAAACAATTATGCATCCATTAGACCGGGCAAGAAGACTGGAGATCCTACCGTCGTTGACATTAGGGGATTAAGGTATTCCAATGGGGAAGTGTTTTATACACTAAGGCACTCTGATGATGAATGGCACCCACTACCTCACCACAGACCTAAGGGCAACAATGAAAACCGCGAAATCTTTATAATGAGCCTTTAAGAATCGAAAAATCAAAATTTGAGCAGCTTCAAATTCTGAAGAAGTTCATGCACAAAGATGAGCAGACTTTCTACGACGTTTAAAATATTAATAACGCAGTGTTCCTACTTTATTTGTCGATTGATATTGTAAATGTGCCCTTACTATTTGTTCTGAATTATTTTCCATTTTGATATTGTTAAAAATAAAATATTGTAGTCATGGGTTTAGGTTAGTTTATTTCATTATATTGTTTCATATTATGTAAAAAGCGCTATGTGAACAAATAGAACAATCGAAAAGCGCTATATGCACATTGATACCAATTTTGTTCCAAAACTCATTCAGTTTGGAGCTAAATTTGAATTACTGCATGTATTAATAATCGCCATGGCATGACAACTGAACAAAAAAATCCTTAAGGAAATCGTGTGTGAAATGCATTTTCTAGAACGTTGTATGTTTCCCCTGAAAAATGTTAGTTGAAACACATGGCGCTTTTTGGAAGCGCAACGACGATATGCTATACTTACTTTTACACTTGGGAAAGTTTGCCTACGACTGCGGTCAGAGTTGCGTCCATTCAATGAACCATGTGTACCGGCCATTTCTGATTTATACCGAAATCTAAATTTTTCAACGGGATCTTCAAGAATTTCTAAGCTTGGTTGGGATCCTGAAAATGAACATTATTATAATTAAAATTCTACTTATAACAATTAGGTATACATTTTGTGTATTTCTTTCAGGTCAAAAATTTTTTTAAAACAAATTTGAAGCAGTGTATATGATTTTCAACTTACATAGTACAATAAAATTTAAACAAATGTTTGAAATGAGAATATGATTTACAACCAACTTTAGTCACTGGAGAAGAAAAATATGTGTGCCATCAGACAAAAGGCATGGGACATAATAAACCACACAAACTCGACGGCATAGTTTATTTTTAGGCATTATCTTACATTAGTGTTAAGTAAAACAATTTTTACACAACAGTATTCTAAACGTGTGGCATGCATTTTTCGTTCTTTTTGTAATATTATATAGTTGTGCACATCTTGTGCGTAGAAGTCTAATAGAGTCTTCAATAGACAGGTCACTAATATCCTTGGTTTTTAAGACAGCTTAGATGCAAAGCTTATGTGCATGTGCACTTAAAAACTGTAATGTTAGCTTTAGTTATAGTATATATGTTAGGCGACTTGTCGCGTTTGTTTTAGTTATAGTAGTGTTTCGTGCTCTCCGACAAACTTGTGCTGTCGATTATAACTGTGCCACATTCCGTTTCCTGGTTATTCGTGACGTGTTATTGGTAAAAAAAAACAGGTGGCGCCTAAAACAAACATTTTCTAGAATTTAAGTTAGGGTATATGTAGGTTAGTTAGGCTTTATTAAGTTTTTACCGTACTAACAGTCAGTTTCTTTTTTTAAATTTTTTTCTTCTATGGCTTTGTCGCGATTGTTACATGCCAAAAATTGGCTTTGTATCATATTTAGATTAAGTATAAATGTGTGAGTGAAGTCCCGCCCGTATTTTAAAATAGACTTGTTCATTTCCATCATTTCGGACAGTTGCGTCGGCGCAAAGGAATGCGCAGGCGCGGAGTGGCGTAAGTGCGCGGTTTGGACACAACTGGATTATTAGCAACCGAGACGTCGAATGGTAACGTTTGCCTGTGTCGTGGTGCTGTCTTTTCTTATTTAGGATGTAGGTTTCCTTATACCTGTATCTTCAAGTACCTTTACCTTTATTCCTTCGCCCTGCCTACAAACAAAAGAAGAGGGAAGACGATAAATTTGGTTTCAACGATGGCATGACAACCCACACCAAACAACACGCAAACGAGATGCCCTGAGATCAACTGCATGTCGCGTTTAAGTGAGTACTTTTGCTTTACTTTTGTGTAAATATAAACTTTTATCATTGTAAACGTATTTGGTATGTGATACAATTTGACACGTAATTATGAGTAATATCATTATTGTGTAAGATTGCGAACATGGATCGTATCAGTGTTGCCAACTGTAGTAGTGGCGCTGAAGTCGGTTCCGGGAGTATAAAAACTATTTGATCTTCAATTGAAGTAGTATAGACCAACTCATTTCAGGATATGAAACCTACTTTTTCTGTTCCATCTTTGAAAGCTCGTTTTACTTTAACCGATTGATTAGTAAAGCAATTACTGTTTCTTAACACATCTTTTGTATCTTGCCATCTGCAAACAGTACCATCTCATTCAATTGAAATTATCTAGCTTCAGTTGTAAGGCACCCATAAATTTTGAAATCATGAAAGTTAAACGTATATTGACAAAAAGAACCATCAAATATCACAGTTACTTTTTGTTTCTAATAGTACTTCCTAATTTGAAAACAACCCAATTTGAGTTTTTCCTCTACTAAACCACTGTTCTACTAGCATAACTATTCAGATCATAGAGATATCCTGTAAACAAATCAGATCATACCCAAATTCTTATTCTACGTTTGAATGCCATCATAGGCAGATGATCAGTTCTTGAATTTAGTCATTATTTGTCAATGCTTTGACAACTAATTTTAAACCGATACTTTGTAATTGTGTTTTAGACGATTGACAACTTCAGCAATGTAGAATCTCTTCTTAGAATCATTTTTCTTAGAATTAATTCTAAATATTTTTATACGTTGGCTAGAGCACTCAGCAATTTGCATCATTAGGCTCCACATAAATAATTTCAAAAATAAATCAACTCCGCTTATAGATCTTTTAGTATATAAAAAAATATCCATTCGTTTACATGGGACTAAAATCGACGAACAAAATTTATATTATCCTAACACCAAAAACGACATCATGTGATGATGGTTGTAGTAAGTCGTGACCAAGTGTTAATATTTTCTGCTTGTCCTTTAGGTATTTGTTTCTTATCATCATCTAGATCTTCTTCTACTCCAGAACTTATTTTTGTCTCGTTCTTCAGCATTACAATGAGTCAGTTTTAAAAAACATTACAGTCAAACTTTAATGCCATACCACTTCACCACTTTTTGTTAGTTCTCACAAAACAATCCACAAAAATTAAAACATGGTGAATGGTTTTTTCTAAAGTTGCAAGGTTCAGTTGTGCCGCTAATCGTGGGTCTTCTCCAAGGTGGGAAATACTGCGAGGATGGGAGGGTTGGGGTCAGACTAGAGATTCAAAGCTACATTGCTCAGGTGGGTTTTGTTGTGAAAAACTGGATACTTTGGGAGAAATTAAGTGTTTTCCAGGAATTGTCTACGTTGCAACAATGCATTGGCTTACATGGTAAAAAGTAAGGATCGCTTAAATTTTTCCAAACAAAAACCCTAACGCGTTGTGCAAAAAGCCAACAACTTGTCGAATCGAATTGGAGAGAGAAGGACAATAGAGTTGGTTTCCAAAATTCGTATCCGGTCCAAAAAAATTCCTAATATATACCATAAGACACGATAGTTATCATATAAAACGCATTTGCGTGCAAGTACTATACTTTTTTTTATAAATTTTAATTGAAATTTATATAATTTATTCGAGAAACATCAAAAGCCGATTACGAAGACCCACGTAGACGAACGAGGAGGTACCATCAAAACCTTTGACAAAATTATTTTCAAAATTGTTTTAATTAAAACATAAAATACCTAATGTGTTTTTAGAATTCTAAATTGATTAGGAATCTAGAAAGGTGTAGTTTTTTATTATATGCGGTCTATTTTTAAAGAAAACATTAAAAAATGTAATTGATGTAAGCGTACGAATGTGGCCGAACAATTACAATCAGACATGAATTATTAACAAAAAGCTATATTTTTGATGTGGTGTGTGCAAATCCATAAGATACAACAAGACATTTCCATAAACGTCAGTTAAGCAAATATCCAAAGTTGTTTCGACAAAGTCTACTAGGCGAAATGGCCATGATGCGATCACCTCTCCAAAGTTGTTCTGACGAAATCTACTAGTTTAAAGTGACCTTGATTCGATCTACGCCTCGAAGTCGTTTCAACGATGTCTACTAGGGCGAAGTGATCTTAATCCGATCAACTGCCCAAAGTTGTTTCAAAGAGGTATGCTGGAGCGAAGTGATCTGGATCCGAACAACTCCTAGAAGATGTTTCGACGAAGCTTACTGGCGTAAGCGACCTTGATCCGATCTACTTCCAGAAGTCGTTCCAACGAAGTATACCAGGGTGAAGTGATCTAAATGCGATCAACTCTCCGGTTGGAAGTCTACCAGGGTGAAGTGGTTTTGATGCGCTGAAATCCCAGAATTTGTTTCGACGAAGTCTACTAGGGTAAAGTGCACTTGATGTGATCAACTCTCCGGAGTTGTTTCGACGGTCTACTACGGTGTGCCCTTGATACATTCGGCTCCCCAAAGTTGTTTTGACTCAATAGGGCGAAGTGACCTTGATGCATTCAACTCCCGAAGTTGTTTCAACATGGTCTACTACGGTAAGTGACCTTGATACGTTTAACTCCTCGAAGTTGTTTGGACAAAGTCTACTATGACGAAGTGATTTAGATGCGATCAACTCACCAAAGTTGTTCTGACAGTCTACTAGGGCGAAGTGGCCTTGATGCGATCAACTTCGAAGTTGTTTCGATGATCTACTAGGGTGAAGTGGCCTTGATACGTTCAACTCCCGAAGTTGTTTTGACGAACTCTATAGGGTGAAGTGGCCTTGGCACGCTCAACTCTCGAAGGTGTTTCAACAAGGTCTACTAGCAAGTAGTCTTGATATGTTTAACTCCCGGTTGTATGGATAAATTTCCACTAGACCAAGTGATCTTCATGCAAACAACTGCCTCATAGTAGTTTTGACAAACTCTACTTGGACGATGTGATCTTGATGTGAACAACTCCCCAAAGTTGTTTCGACAAAGTCTATGATGACTGAAGTGATCTTGATGCGAACAACTCACCAAAGTTGTTCCGACAGTCTACTAAGACAAAGTAGCCTTGATGCGATAGACGTCCAGAAGTTGTTTCGACGCTTGATGCAAATAACAACCAGAAGTTGTTTCGGCGAAGTCTACTAGGGCGACGTGGCCTTGCTGCGATCAACTCCTGAAGATGTTTCGGCAAAGTCTACTAGGGCGAAATGACCTTGATGCACAAAACTCCCTGAAGTTGTTTCGGCAAAGTCTATTAGGGCAAAATGGCCTTGGTGCCATCAGCTACACCAGGGTTTTCGACGAAGTCTACAAGCACAAAGTGATCTTTGTGCAACCTACTCTCCGAAGTTGTTTCAACAAAGCTTACTATAGCGAAGTGGTCTTGGTGGGATCAACTACCCAAAGTTGTTTCGACGAGGTCAACTAGGGTGGAGTGGTCTTGGTGCAATCATCTTCCCGATGTGGTCATGGTAAAAGTGTCAAAGAAGTCTTATACAGGAGGTATCTGGCACCCAACATAGTCCCAAAGGGACTACAAGCAGTTTCTAGTTTATAAATTAACTTCTGATGAAAAGAGCAAGGATTAACTGAACTAAGAGATACGTATAGAGATAATGATGTGTTACCATTAATTTAAAAAGGGTCAGGCCCAATCTGAACCTTTAAAAAAATTATGTTCACTGATGAAGTATTGAACAACATAACTCCTCTGCAGTGGTGGTTATCGCAAAAAGACATACCTGATATATCAAAGAGTTAACATATTGCAAAACAATTTCTGTGTTCAATAGCTTCTTCCACATCTGTAGAAAGAACATTTTTGGTCGTTTGGACTTATACATACAAAACTAAGATATAAACTATGTACTGAAAAGCTAGTCCGCTAGAAATTAGTGGTATTTCCGTGTAAGTATAATAATCAAAACGATGATTAAAAATTTAGTTTCCTACTAAATATGTTTCCTGCATTATGATTATTCAGAGTTTTTCTTTTTACGTCTGTTAACAACACTAAACAGAATTTATATTTCTTTTGATTTATTTAAAAATTAAGAGACAAATATTCATTTTTCCCTACGTCTTACAGAAAGTGTGGTAAATATCCGCATAGGGGACCCAGCCCAATAACTTTGACATGGTGTCAAGGTCATGAGCCTGAGCGACACATAAAAGTTTTATTCGTTGCTCATTATTTATTACAAAGCCATTAACAAAAAGTTTAGAAAATAGCAATTACTTTGAATATTAAAAGACAAACGAAGCAAGGTGTACTCCATTATATGAATTATTTCAAAATTCTTAGATTTTTCTTTTTCCAACCTAACACAAACTATTTGTCACAGATTTATCACATGAGTTTGTAACTTTCTATGTGAATCAAAGTGTGTCCCATGCGACTCCTGCTTTCAAGATCTTGCCCTTGTAAAAATTACAAACTTTATAGATACTACATCGATATGTTTTAATAATATTTGAGTATTCAGTTGATGGAAATACTCTTGTTAGTGAACATTAAAGAAAGTTTTCTAAATGCGTTAGCACGAGTTTATTAATTTAATAAATACCTTTGAGTTCATGTGAAATTATTTGTGCAAAAAAAATGGTTCATGAAAAATAGTGTGTCCGAAATGTAAAGCGAAATATGACTGCAATGTTACTGAAAATCATGTTTTCATTGGCAAAATATTATAAAGTTATTAAAGATCAAAAATGATAAAGAATAACATGTAATTTTAAGGTTAGTACATTCCATGGAACATGGTTCAATCAAAAGCATATGGATCTTACTAAAATGTGTCGCTTCATTGTCTATTTTGTGATGTCTGACAACCACGATAAAACTTTCTAATAAATGAATTGTAAATTAATAATCTATCTGTTGTGGATTGGGCGAATTTTTATCGAGAGATAAACAAAATACAGTTGTTATTTAGGCATTTACTAAAATGATAATTTTTCTAGTTACTTCATCAATGGTCGTGTACTAAACACTAATTGATAGACAAGGTAAAATTATTGAACTTGATGTGCCTAAAATAAGCAAGAGAAAATATAATACTGGACGTGTAACAAGAGGACAAAGAGTTTTTGATGGAATTGAGAGAGGCAATGAACAAGAATTTATATTATGCCAGCAGAACCGATGTTCTGAAACATTGCTGCCTATTATTCAACAATATGTTGCATCTGGATCAATAATTCATACTGATAAATGACATGCATACAATAATTTAGGGCAATATAATAATTCATCATCATTAGGTCTTCAGTCCTGAAACTGGTTAGATCGTACCCTCATTGTTTCCTATTCTGAACTAACCTACACAATTCCCTGAAATTTACAGCCTGTCTATTAATATCTGATCGAGGTCTACATCTACCTACTCTTTCCTATCTCTGCTTGTAGTGATGCGAGCCGGGTAAATACCCAGTGGGTAAGTAATTATAAATTGGTGTTTACCCATTGCCCTGACAATGGGTAAATACCCAAAATGTGGGTTTTGAGCTTTAAAAAGACATTTAATTCAATTAGGTAACTGAGATTAGTAACACTGTTATTGTATTCAGTTTTTAAAATGTTATTTAGAAAATAAAATTAACATCTTAGCAAAAAGAATGAATAATACCTTTTTAAATATATTTTGGCCTAACACATTTTATAAACGGATTAATTACATTGTACAGATTTGTTCAGCTAAAAAAAAATTATTGCGAATGTGTAAACTCCCCAAGTGCTTATACACAGTCTAACGTTTAGGAAAGAGATTTTAGTTACTGACAGCGGTTATTTCTTTTAACTAATCCTTTAAAAGAGCAGCTTTCCTGCTTAAGTTAATGTTTTATTTTTAAGTTTTACTTCCTTTTTGCTAATAGTTACGTGTGAAAATGGTCAAGAAAAGGGTTCAGCTTGGCAGTTTTTTTAAAGAAAATAAAAAAAGTGGTGTTGGTGTTGTATGCAAATACTGCAATACCGATTACAAATATGCTAATGTTAATAAAATGACCAAACATATAAGGAAGTGTTTTAAGTGTTCTGAGGATAGGAAGAAAATTACTGATTTAAAGCCAAATACTGTATGTACTCAAGAATCCATGTTAACAGACACAGATAAGAAAACAACTCTATATAAATCAAAGCAAAAGGAGTTGAATGTAAATATGCTTTTGTACCAGAAGAACCTGGATCAAGTTCAAGTGATAGGCATATGCAACCTATCAGTTCAACATCGCCAATTACATCTTAAAGCAGTGTTAGTAACATCTCTAAGAGAATGAGAAGTAATCGTTTGATTTTCAATCGACCATCATCCACAACTTCGAATATCAGTGGAGGAGGATTGATTAATTTTTTAGACCATATGGACAGTCAGTTGAATGTAAGTATATAAAAGAAATTATTCATGTAAAAGGTAGCGTGCTTCCCAATGTTAAAATGACCATAAAAGTCATCACGCTCTACAGCGGAATCAATTTTTTTTGGTTTATGGCAAACCTTTTTAGATAAAACCCAAAAGCCAAAGTTTTAGTAATTGCAAACTTTAATAATTTTTAACAAAATATTTATTTTTACCTAACTCTTGCTTTCGTCTAAAGACACAAAAATGACAAACGCTCCCAAGAAGAATTTTTACGAGCTTACAGTTTCATGCACTTAGGTCGGTGCTTATGTCCCTACAATTTAAATAATTTTAATCAAAGCTTCTTCCTTAGATTGAGTTGAATTACGTGTTATGTAATTGAAAAGTTGCATTTTAATATGCAGTCTTTTTTGTTTCAGGAAAGCCTTAACCAAAGTTTAGCTAAAGCTATTTTCATATGTGGTGCACCCTTGTCAATAATTCAACATCCACTGCGGATAGAATTCTTCAAGAAGTTCGTCCATCTTACAAACCACCATCGAGGTATCGCCTTACTTACACGTACCTTAAAGCTCAGTATGCATAAATGCAAAGTGAGGTTACAAATCAGCTAAATGACTCAAAACACTTACATTTACAATGTGATGGCTGGAGTAACATCAGGAATGAATCATTAATAAACTTTGTTGTTACAAAGCCAGAGCCACTGTTTGTGAAATTTGTTGCAACAAAGGAGAACAAACACAATGCACCTTACTTAGCTGAGTTGATAATCAACGTAATTGAAAATTATGCCCCTGAAAAGTTTTTGGTAATCATTGGAGACAACGCTTCCAACATGCGAGCTGCCTTGGCGTTGTAAAGAAGAAGTACCCGTCAATTGTACCATTAGGTTGTCTAGCTCACCTTTTACACCTTCTTTGTGAAGATATCTTAAAATGGAATACCGTCAAATCTTTTATGGCTACTGTCGTTGACATAGTAAAAACTATCAAAAATAGTCATGTCTTAAAAGCACTGTTTGACCGCTTTCAATTGGACATAAATATCAAAAATAGGATTTTTTTGAAACTGCCTGGGCAAACAAGATGGGGAAGCAACTTTTTCAGCTTACAGTTTGCTACCAAACAAATCTGTGCTTCAAAAACTAGCTGTTAGCGAGGAAGCAGAAATCACATCAGACATGAAACGTCGGATGCTTGATGATGGCGCGTTTAGGGCCAGAGTTGAAAAAATGGTGAACATCTTACACCCAATCGTTGAACGTATCACTGCATTCGAGTCAAACACTCAGCAGATCCACAGGTTTTCACAAAATTTAACCATCTTCAAAAAAATCTTAAAAACGAGATTCCCGAGTCTCCTCTAAAGAATTCTGAAGAGAAAGAGGTGCTAAAAAAGTTAGAGAAATGGGTGGAGTTTGGTGTGGGGAAAATTCTACTTGCTGATGAATTGTTGAATCCTTTTTCTCAGGGTTGTAAATTTAAACCTTAAGAGCTTCTTGATGCTATTCATTTCGTTTGTGAAGTTGGCATCAGTATGGGATTGAAAGTAGCTCAACTTCGACAAAATGTAGCTGATTATAGAGATAAAGAAGGACTGTGGCGAAAAGCTTTTGTCTGGGAAGGGGTAAAAGATTTTGAAAAAGAGAAGGCAATCAGTCCCATGTTATGGTGGAGGGAATTGAGAGGGACATGCGTGTTGGCTGATGTAGCCGTAAGAATCCTAGGCGTTCCTGTGACATCTGCTGCAATCGCGAGAACTTTCAGCACGTTCAGCTGGATCCATAGTAAGAAAAGAAATAGACTGACAACTGAACGAGCCGAACAGATCACTTATTTGTCTCATAATTGGAAATTGCTTAACATCAATCATCCTAAAGTTAAAAAACAGAAACAAACAGAAAATAAAAAAGAATACAGTGGTTTTGAAAATGTTCAGTTGGAAATGAACGAAGAAGATGGAAATTTCATCTACCGATACCAATGATGATGAAGATGAACATATGTCATTGTCGAGCCACTCAAGTGATGAAAATAATTCAGATTAAGGCAAAGCATTCATTCATATTGCATGCAATGAAAAATATAAAGTTCTATTTGTTTTGTGTACAGAATTTACTGTATTTATGGTCTACGTCAAGAGTTGTATATAGTTTTGTGTAACTAATTTAACCGTTTTACTTGTGTTATACAAGTGTCACAATAGTGTCAGTCAATATAGCTCAAATAATACTGCAAAAAGAAATAGCAACTAATATAAATAATGAAAACTGCTTATGCTTGAGCTTCATAAACACGTTAAAATGGTTTATTAAGCTTGCACAAATGGAAGACTTAGTTTGAGTAAAGTGTCATTTATTTAAATAGATTTTACAAGGTTTAGCTTAATCCTAATCTAGATTTTATACAAATTTAGAAATACCCGGGTATTTATGAATTTTGGGTATTTGCCTGGGTATTTACCCTAAATTATAAATACCCGGGTATTTCATATCGCAATCTGTTTGTGATATCCCATACTATTCCCCAAAAATGCCTTAGCACGTATTCTGCCCGTCTATTACTCCTTTTTCCTACTGCCCGTATTTCATACTGTGCTGTGCTCCACACATTGCTTTCAACAATTTTCTTCTTGTTTCTATGTTTGTTGTCTTTGATCATCGGCGCAGTTTTTTCTTGTTAGATGCAGTTCGGTCCCCTCTATTGTTTTACAATTATATACCCTTTTTCTCCGACATTCAGCAGTTGTGAGGGGGGGGGAGCTCCATGGTGTAGTGGTATGTGTGTGACTGCTACGCCTAAGGTCCTGGGTTCGAATCGACACGGTCCGCTTGAAAAATGTTAGGCGAGCATTTTTCACAAAAATACTCTCTTGTTCGGATGAGAGGCAAAATGGAGGTCCCATGTGTGAGTGTTGTCACGCACGTTAAAGATCCCTACTTTGTTGGAACAGCACAGGTTCGACAAAATTCAAAATTTTCCAAGTAAAAAAACTCGCTTCCTGTTCAACAAAGTACCTTTGGGTGGAGCATTGAAAAATCATATGTAAGGTTGTGAGAGGAGGGGAAGCAGCATGTGGCTGCCAAGTTCCCCCAGCACTTGAACCTTTGCCAATTTAAAATTTTTCCAATATATCTTTTCGCAGTCAACATTAGTTGCAGATATTTCACAACCAACATCTGTAGATGTTTATAATAATCATCAGATTAATCTGCGTTTATTTTTTTGTCATTAGGTTTTCCGTCTCAAAACTGGTTGGACACGTACCACCACTTATTTATATTTGGAGCTACCCTTCACAGTTCCCTGAAATTCCCAAACAGCCTATATACATTTCGGTTCCCTTTCTATTGTTTTATAATTATATGCCCTATTTTACCGAGATTCATTGGTATGTGAAGGGGGTTAAGCAGCCTCTGGCTCCCAAGATTCCCCAACACTTAGACATTTGCCGAATTAATAGTTTTCTAGTAAATCCTTTCACACCGTTAGCATTATTGGAGAATATTGCACAACCAATATCTGTAGTTTCTTATAATAATCATCATGTTTAGGTACTTATTTTTTTGTCATTAGTTTATCCATCTTGGGACTGGTTAGATGCGTATCTCCATTTATTTCTATTCTGAGCTAGTCTACACATTACCCTGAAATTCCTACAGCCTACATCTTTCACCATCTGTGTGCAATAGTCTAACCTAGGTCTACCTCTAATTCTCTTTTTCCTATCTCTGCTTCTAATATATTCCGCGCTATTCCCTCATGCCGTAGTATGTGGCCTATCATCCTATCTCTCCTATTTTTTCCGCCTTCCAAATATTTCTTTCTTTCCCAACCATTTTTAGTACCTCTTTATTCTTAAAATTGTCTGTCCATGATATGTTCATCACTCGTCTGTAGCACCACATTTTCTTGTCTGTTTCTCCAACTGTCCAGGCTTCACAGTCATACAGAAATGTGCTCCACACATATGTTTTAAGCAATCAGTTCCTTGTTTCTATGTTTGTTGTCTTTGAACACAATAGTTGCTTTTTTCTTGCTAAATGTAGTACGACCTTGTGTTAATCTTTGTTTTATATCTTTTGCGCTTTTCCCATCTTGCGTTATTTGGCTTCCTAGGCAGCAAAATCCTTAACCTCTTGTAAGTTCTTGTTACCTATTTGTATTCTTGTTTTGATTTATTTTCCCTTCTTTACACTCTAATACTTTAATTTTATATTTGTTAATTTTCATACCGTATCTCTCTGTTAGAACTGTTTCCACTTCATTAAGGGCAGCTTCTAACTCTTCCTTGCTAGATGCTAATACCGCTCAATCATCTGCAAATCTAAGCATATCGATTTTTGTCTCTGCATAGTAATTTCAAATGTTTTCCTCTATTTGACAGTATTCATTGTCTCTTCAATGTACAAGTTAAAAATTAATGGGGATAGGACACATCCCTGTCTCACCCCTTTCCTAATGTTTACTTCACGTTCCTGCTCTAATTCTATTACTGCTTTTCAACGAACTTCGTTCGTTTATGAAATCTATTTGTCTGTGTGTCTGTCTGCCTGTGTGTCCGAGGCCTTTTTAATGGTCGGACATCAATGTGCGATACATCAATCGATTCAGCTCGGTGTCCAGAGCTTAAGTTTTGATGTCAGTTAAAATCGGGCCACGGGGACGCCGAGCCCCAGGAAATCCACAGAGATAATTAAAATTTTAAATAAGTTTAAAATCAATATGACACATATTTGAACAATTTATGGCATTTCATGCCAATTATTCCAATATTATAGACATTGTTTAATCTTAAATTTTGATTACGAAAATAATTAGATTCATATAAAAAAAAAATTTCTTATCTTATTGATGAGAACTAATATATAGCTTTTAAAATATTTATTCAATAAAATAAAATATATTAAAATGTCTCTTTTGTTGTTTATAAATTTTGTTTTATCTGAATACTTATAATTATTACAACATAATAATTTTAATTTCTTTAATTTGTTTTAAAGTAAGTCTACATTTGGAAGTTCGCGACAATGCCTTGCATTTTCAACTTGTTGATCTTTGTATAAGCTATGTACTATTTGTCCATCCCTAAAACTCATTCCGATCTTTTTGAGTATTTTGAACATTTTTTTCCATTTTACCTGTCGAATGCTTTTTCCAGATCTACAAACCCTATATATACGCTTTCCCCTTTTTCTATTGTTTTCTCCATTATCACTCCCAGAGCTAAAATTGCTTCCTGTGTTCCCCTGTTTCGCCTAAACCCAAACTGATCTTCTCCTAGTATTTCTTCAGCTCGTTTTTACATTCGTCTTTGTAAAATTCTCGTTAATATTTTTGACAAGAGTGCTGTCAAACTTATTGTTCGAAAAATTTTCACATCTATCCGCAGCTTTCTTTTTTTGTATAGCTACTATTTTACGTTTGATATTTTTGGGCATCTCGCCTGTCTCATACATATAGCTTACAAGTTGGAAGAGACCAGCGGCTTTTAGAGTTTCTGCTTGCACCTTATCTGTACCCAGCGCCTTACCATTTTCAAGACACATTAATACTAATTCAAACTCATCCCAAGGATAGGATATCCCAGGTCATCATTTTCATTGTCTGATTCCTGTTCTAATGCTGTTAGTTTCCCTCCTGCATATGAATTCCCTATATATTCTTGCCATCTACCCACTTTCTCTGCACCTTCTATAATAATGTTTCCTCCTGCATCCTTTATATTTTTGCTATACGGTTTTATATCCCTAAAATTTATTCTAATTAGTTTGTATGCTTCATCTGTCTTTCCTATTTCCATCTTAGTTTGTACCTCTTTGCACTTTTAATCAATCCATCTTTCTTTAGCTTTCCTGCATTTGCAAATAAATTCCCATTTTATGGCTTTGTATCTCTGTTTTCCTGTTTCGTCTGATTTATTTTTGTATTTTTGTCTTTTTTCTATTAAATTCGGGATATCCTCTGTTATCCAGGGTTTCTTATTTTCTATTCTCTGGCCGCCATATCTAAGCTGGATTTAATATTATTCCAATGTTTCTACTTCCTTAGTATTGATATTTTTCCGGTATCTTTCAACAATTCATTAGACTTTTTTCAAATCTTAAGTATCTTTATCGTTTAGTTTCTCAAAGTCAAAGTGCCTTTTTTCGTTTCTTTTTTTACAAATTTTTTAATTAAGTGCGGCCTTCATAATTACGATGTTGTGGTCAGTATCTATATCTGCTTCTGGGTAGCTTCTATTGATTCCTAAACCGTTGTCTAACAAGAATGTAATTTATTTAATATCTTCCTATATCTCCTAGCATCTTCCACGTATATCGTCTTCTAGCATGATGTTGAAATAATGTGTTTTTGTCGCAAAATTCTACCAACCTATTTCCCTTGTCGTTTCTCGTGCCTAAGCCAAATAACCTACTACCGCTCCTTCCCTACCCTCACCACCCACTGCATTAAAATCTGCAATTATTAAGTTTTCAAGTCGTTTTACATCTAGTATGTCTTGTACCACTTCCTCACTGTAGCTAGAGATAGGTATGTATACTTGTATTATTACTGTATTTACTGGTTTAGATTGTAATCTAACCATGAGTACTCTTTCGTTCTTATATACACAAAAAATGTTAATCATTCTGCTAATTTTGTGGATCCAGTAACAGGGACCCACACACAAAATATAATAAGATTGTGGAGAGAAATGCGAGCAAACATTATAGCATATGTGATTATCATTTTACAACTTATCCTGAAGAACTTCTATATAAGAAAATGTATATCTATGGTGAACGTTTTGATATGTTTTTCAATACAATAAGTTCAATACACCCATTAAATGTACTAAATTAAATTTTTTTTGGAAAATTACATTAAATCTCCAAAAAATTTTTTTTAAAACTCTAATAAACAATTAGCGACATGCAAAATCTTTTATGCATTATTTGGGGTCATAATCTTAACAACATGTCAAGGTCATCGGCACCGGGTCCCTTATTCGGGATATTTACCGGAAGTTTATTTTAATTGAAAATGCATTTAAAAGAGAGCAAACGGGAATTACATTTATACTAATTCGAAAAATAAAATGAATAAAAGTAAAAAAGATTTAAATCAATTATTTAAAAAAAATCAAACCTAGTTATAACACACAATTCCCAGAAAATGTTTTGCATCTAAATATTTTGAAAATATAGTATCTGCTCGTTTAGAAATCATAAATTTTGTTTAGGAGTTGAAGTCATCCCCAAAACTGCATTTATTTTATTTAGATTAAAAATTCAGAGTTGACCAATTTATTGCATATCGTCGCTTAAGATGCAATAACTCGTAACCCACGTAATTGACAAAAATCAGATTTCGACATAAATACATTTGTGGGATACGATGTTATGCATCTACGAATTCTTAAACACATCAAAATGGTAATACAACCAGCATTTCATTAAATAGAAATCTCGTATCCCACAAATGTAAATTCAATATCACGTAAACCTCATGTTCCCGCTACTTTTGTGGGTTAGGAGGTATTGTTGCGGCGGGCACACAAATATAAAGCGATTGCGTATGTGGTTTACGAGAATTTGAGTCAGTTGTTATTGAGCATCGTTAAAAAGTATAGCTAGTATTTTGTCCGTATACTTAATATTATTATAATTGTTTACATAGAATGAAAAACTCCTTTTCACAACGGTGTAAACACATTGTCGAAATGTGCAGAAAACCAACAGGTAAGTGGCATTCTTATTCTATTTAACGTTTGTTTACAGTTATTAAATACACTTGTTAAAATGTCTGCACACAAAAACGTTGATATGCTAGCATCTTTTCTTGAAAACACTTGAAGTGAATAGATTTCAATAATCACAATAATCATTCAACCTTTGACAATGATTCAGTTTAGCTAACCTTGTTAATATTTTATTTTGATTCACCGAATGTGGAAAATAAAATTAAGTTGACAGGTTTTGTTGTTCTTTCAGAACAAAAACTGACCGATAATAATGATCAACCCATCATATTAATAACCGTACCTCCAGCTGAACACTTTACAATCAATAAGGTAAACGAAATAGATAATACCATTCAAAGTACCATAATTGATGCAAATAGTTTGGACGAAACAATTCAAGATGTTTATTTTGTTAATCTTAGTGACGAACTGCTAGTTCACCTGAAGCAAGTAGACATAA
>JARFIW010000972.1:3412500-3512395 GCA_036346225.1 Platerodrilus igneus | reverse complement strand
GTCAAGGAATGGAGAAATACACCAAAAACCTTGTCAGACCCAGACCCGGGTCTGGAAACGTCGCGTTGGCTTTAATAACGTCGGGTGTGTATAGCACTTCGGGCCTGTATTAGCGGTAAAATAAATGTATATATATATATATATATATATATATATATTATGTTATGTATGGTAATATTTATATGAAATGCTGCTTTAATATGTGAGTAAAAAATTAATAGGTGCAACCTGTAATGTGGTGTTGGTCTTTAAATGATTAAATAAATACTCTTTCAATTCAATTATGCCACGGCTTTTTGAAACTCTCTCTCAGGGAAACTGAATCTAGTATTTTAACTCTATAAGGAGACGTGGGTTCTTTGTCCCCTTACAGGTATTGAAACACTGGCGCCTAAAGCGTATGAGATCAAAATCAACTTAACCACTTAGTTGTGCTTACGTATATCGGTTAGACAAAGATTGATAAATCTATTCAACAATTATTACTCTAGTTAACGTTTGAGATCTAAATTATTCCAAATTACTTAAATATGAAGAGTAGATAAAATTAACTTTTATACCTGAGACTCCGTTGAATGTGTCTGGGTGTACAGGGGTTGGAAACAGGATATCGCAAAGTTGCCTCGAACGCTTTCAGTGAGTACCTAATAAATATATGTTTTAGTTTAAATACAATAAGGATTTTCCTATAGTTTTAGGTTCTACAATTGAATACTACTTCAACCACTATTTGCTTTGATTTCTCTACAACTACGACACTTTAATACTTCACCAAGTAAACTGAGCTGCACAATAATTCACTATTCCAGCTGCACTCTTTAACCACAACAAAGGATGCCCCGATGTTGGTATATTGAAATTCTTCCTTTTTCAATTTAATTTTCGTCGAATAAACCTTTCACTTTCTTTTTATGAAATTGAAATAAAATGCATGCACTTTAACATGTATATTAATTTTTAGAGAAATTTTCTGTACAAGCACTTAAGCCAAAAACAATTATTTAGGGTACAAAAATTTTATATATTACTTCTTCAAAATTTTATATCAATTAATTTTTTAAACAATTATCACCTAGGACAACTAAACAAAAAAAACTTATTTCTAGCCTACTAACTAATATTACATAAGGGATGCATTCAACATATTAAACTTAATTCTACCTAATTACTATTTTAGAACAGCTTTGTTTATTTTTACATTTTATTTCACATTTCAAAAATTTTATGTTGCTTTATAATTTAAATGTATTAAACATCTTTAATTTTAGGTAAATCAAACTTATAAGTGGCCTACAGTATCCTGCACAAATTACAATTGATAATTTTAAAGACAAAACCGATACACATTCAATCGAAGATACATTAGATACCCTTCGTATATGCAAACAATGGGAAATGCTTTTTTAAACCTCAAACGCTGGATCACTAGTACATAATATTCTATATCTGCATTCAAACAAGTAATTATCCATCAATCTTTGTTAACCGTAATGTTTTTAACTTTTAGTATAGCTTGATAACAGTGGTAAATTAATGTTTTTATCAGTAGTACTAACAATTACTTTTGTAGACCCTTTTGATAATGTCAAATGCTAATATATATATATATATATATATATATATTATTAACTATTATATATATATATATATATATATATATATATAATAGTTAATTGTATAACTAGTTCAAAAAGAGTATGTTTGTTGCACGAAGCATAAAGTTTTCAGTTCTAGACGAGGTCGAGAGCTGCAACATCCTGAGTGCAACAAATGTACTTTTTTCGCATATTTCCACAATATCTTTTTTACTTTCGAATTAGATACATTCTCTATAATTTTAATTGAACAGTACATCGTATTACTTTAATACAAGGAATATTACTCATCTTTTGGAACTGCAGCAAATAATTATAGTTTAAATTAATAATATCTATACAAAATTAGGTTAATTTCAACTTTAATAATGTGATTGGAGCAATTTCTTATGGCAATCGTTGGACATATTAGTCTTTTTCACGAGAACAGAAGTGATTTATTTTCAGTGATGTTCTACGAGTTACCTCAAGTGATTTTTTTAAAGACTATTACTTCGTTCCATTGGTGTAAATTTAGAAATATTCTACGTTCTTCAATAAGGAAGAATATAGTTGTGTAATATTTAAGCGTCGCCGTGGATCAATGTAGTAAGCGTAAGACTACGGATCCCAAGGTCCCGGGTTCAAATCCCGACACGGCCGACTGCTTGAAAAATGGCAGGTGAGCATTTTTCATAAAAATTACGCCCTCGTTCGGATGAGAGGTTAAATGGAGGTCCCGTGTGTGTGTTGTCACGCACGTTAAAAATCCCTACCTTGCCTGGAACAGCAAGGGTTCGGCAAAATTCTAAATTGCCAGGCAACAAAAAACTCGCCTCCTGGCCAATGTAGTACCTACAGGTGGAGAATTGGAAATGTAAATGAACTGTGTAATATTTCGTGGATAACGTACGCCATCTCATTTCTGCGTTGATGGTGTTAAATTCCAGTTGATATAAGTAACGTGAACTGGAAACTTAATCGGTTGCTGTCTTGTCCGTTTGTTTGTTTTAACTTCATTCATGCTGATAGTGATAAGAAAAAATAATTCGACAAGTTGTTTGCGACACAGATATGAAATGTCACAGACGCAGTGTTCTTTTAAACGACGATAACGACGTTTACTGGTTTGTCGTTTGTATGAACCTCTATTTAATAAAGCACAGTTGCAAAATGTTGCAATTTTGATAGGCGATAAATAAATATGTGTAATGATATTTTATTAACATTATCAGAAATTGCAGATAAACAAGTGTTGTAAAAATCTGCAAACGGGTGCGATATTAGAAATTCAATGGTTTCCTACAGTTAATAAATTTATAACACGAGGTTATTAAAATTAGTTTGTACAAAGTTGTTCCTTTGAGAGATGAAATTTTTCCAACTAAATTATTTAATGCAATTGGTGCTTAGTAACTTTCAACTAATTAACCATCACTATGTAAAATGTACCTAACAGAAAGATCCGGTATCATCGAGTTAATATAGGTGCAGTACTTCATGCCTAGCTGGAAGGATTGCTGCTTCTTCTCTGCGTCGCTTTGATGACTTTCATCGCGAAGAATTTGGTCTTGAGACTGGACTTGCGTAACTCGGATCGTCGGTGTGTGCTTATAATCATGACCGGTATTGTTTGGGTATTTATTTAGAGATTAAGTTTTACGGTGACTGACATAAAAAATTTTTATATAAAAGTTAATAGTACAGAATCGGTTGTGTGACGTTTTTCCTAATAGTTTTGTTATAACTACAGTGAATTGCTTTTTAACCTGTAGATGGTTTCTTGCTTTTATTGCTGTAGTTTACCGGTACATATTTGTATTTACTTATCAGGAGCTATTTGAAGATAATACGTAAGTATATGGTTTGTATGTCTATTTCGATATCATAGATTTAATAATGGGTTAAGCAGGACATTGAAAACAGCATTTTATATAATTTTTTTAATTGCTGCTTTATGTAAGTATTAGGATAGAGAGTAGTGACCGAAAACCATTCACTATATATTTTTCATTTCTGTTTTTTTATAAATACTGTGATTGAGGGTAAGATTTGGTTTTTGGTAAGGCAGGAAGATATAAACTATTTTTGCGTAGATTTTTATACTATGTAAATTCTTCGGGATATGTTTTGTGCAAATGTTGCTTTCACCGCGTGTTGGTTTCCTTTTTAAGGGGTTGTGTATAATCTTTCTCTCACGAAGTTTTCTTTTTCTTTCTGTGTGACCCACCCCACTCTACGATTTGTAAACTAGCACGGTCTTCCTTGGATTTCTCTTTTTGTGTTGCAGTACTCAGTGCGGACTAATTTCTTTGCTTACTATATTTTCTTTCTTGTCTGCACGGAATACCGTAATATAAAATTTGGTATATCCAACGCGAGGATCTAATTTCTGAAAACTCTTAACGTTGGCCTTAATTGCCGAAACCTTTCTTTTTACTTAACGCTTGCCCTGATTTTTTTTTGTATACACCCTTCAGTCCCGATCATAATTTTCCTTTCGTTATATAGAGAGTTTCTAAGAGTTTTATTTTACGTCGAATGATCGGAATCATGCTTGCGCTGATAATTTTAGTGCTTCCTGTTGAAAATTCTGGTGCCAAAATTTTTTCTACCCCTCCTTTCTTTAGTCCGTCATTCCTAGTACCTTTTTTCAAATTTAATTCTCTTACCCTTTGTTGTGGATACCTCCTAATTTCTTCTCTGGTTCGCAGTAATTGACTTTAACGTTAGTAGTTGAATTAAGCGGACGTGTTTTGCGGTGCTCCTGGATTAGAAGCTACAAGTAGGTTGTTATAAGAGATTTTTATATTTTCTACTTTAAAGTTTTGTTTTTTATTGTGTGTTATAACAATATTGTGCGGCAGCGAAGTAAATTAAAAACAGAAAATTAATCAATTAAATAATAAGTAAAGTGCGTATTGATTAAAACTTTAACTAAACCAAACAAAATTAAATTTCGGCTTAGTAAATCCAAAACCCCATAAATTAATACCCAAAAACAATTTTAAAAACAACTAAAAGGCGCATGTAACAAATTATGGGATTTTTATACCAACAGTTGTGTAAATCGAGTAAATAACCACGTAAAACTGCAAATAAATTTGTAACATTTTTATAGTTTACTTGTAACAAAACAACAAACATAAAACCAAATCTAGGCCCTTTTTTAATTAAATAAATAGGGCACAAACGGCAGAGTTTGCATTACATTGCATAAAAATGTTTAAAATGTTGAAAATGTTTACTTAAACCATCTATAAATCGAACTCTTGATATAATTAGTGGTGTAACAATATTACCTTGTACCAGTCACTAAGTTCCCAAGCAATGACTGGGCTTTCGGTGTCGCATTCCATTGCATTCCAATAACGCGATTTCTGCTCGTTCGATTGAATAGTTAAATTTGAACGGACCAACCTCAGCCGAGGATTTTATAACTTTGATTTCTTGAAGTGGATTCACTTGTTTAAACTTAAAATTTGAATTGGAAGTTTATTTTGTAAGTAATCGAGGTATCCTTATTGGGTCAGCGATTTTATTCTTTGTCGTTCACCTTCTTTCTAACGTTTAGTGGTTTATTTTACCATGCATCATTTAAGGGTCGAAAAGGTCACGTCGTTCTTTAAGATGGGTTTTTGTTGGTTTCTGTAGTTCTTTTGTCCTTTTCTTTGTCATCACGGTGGTCCACCGAGAAGACAAACAGTTACCAAGGACGTAGTGCCACAGGATGGAGTCAGTAAGGTCGGAGACTGAGGACAATGTCGGGAAGGTGATACTAAAAAACCTGACGTTGAAGACTCAGCAGGACGTCGAGATGTCGGAAAAGGTGCCTGCACCTACGGCAGTCACGTCGGGGGAGTCGGAGTCCCTTGTAGAAGTTACGGTGCTGAAATTGCCCTCAGTATCAAGAAAACAGCACAAATTGACGACCACCTGTAACGGAAGCGTTATTGCTGGAAGCGCCGACGAATTTGACATTTTGATGCTTAGGGCGAGAAAGGCACATACCATGATCTTCAAGAAGATACCGAAGACGTCCGAAACGATTGTCGTCAACGACAGGAGGTTCATTAGAAATGCCGCCGACGAGTTACAGGACGTTGTGAATCAACTTATTGGAATGGTTAGGGCGATGCTTATTTGCGTAGGCGGTGCTGGGAGGGCAAACGTTGTAGCAGGAGGTCCAGCGTTGAATATAATCGTTTCAGGTCAACAGGGTGCAAGTGGTCAGGAAGCGTCGATGCCGGATAAAGCAACGTGCAATGCAGTAGCTGTGGGACTACGTCGACGTTTGCTGTTCGGGTCGATGCCAAGCCAAGACGACGTCATGTCGGCTTTAAAGAAGATGGTATATCTTGCTCGTGATACGTTTGTGGTGGTTGGAGCTCGTAGGACTCGCAGAGGGGGTGCTGTCGTCGGGTGGTCGAGAAGATGCAAGGAAGCTACAGTCCAAGATCGGAGAGAACTGCAAGGGCTCGTAGCAAAGACTATCGTGCAAAGGCGTCCACGAATTGTTCCCCCGGGAGCCGAAACGAGGATGAAGGCAGAAGAGTTTTTCCGCTGATCGCGGGCGTGAATTTCCGTTTCTACGATTTGAAGCTAGAGGATCACCTGATACAGAAGTTTCGGTTTGGCAGAAAGGGCCACTGGGTCCATTCGACTGAATGACTACCTAATTCATAGAGCTAGTCTTACAGACCAGGAATGAACCGAAATTGCTTCTATGGTTAGAGTTAGAAACTGAAAAACTTGGCTCGACGCTTACATTTGTTAATTGTCAATTGGTGCTATATTTCCACGCGAATATGGCTTTCAGTGGGACCAAAGAAGTTATTTTGAAGATGGATTAAAACATCTGAACCAGCCATGAGTGAATAGTATTGCTTTCATACAGTTTCAGTTCGCTATTTACGTTTGAAAACACGCAGGCTACAAACATATGTCAGCTATTTCAATTACGAAACTATTTATATAAAACCAGCTATTAAATGTAATTGCTTTATATTGCTTTAACGACCACAATGTTAAAGAAAATCCTTTAAACAATTTATATTTAAAATTATTCCAAATATTTCTTCCAGCGTCAAAATTTAATTACAGTATCTGAAATTAAATGGAAAATGCATGAATATTTCAGTTGTGGCAAACTTTTGAATAACTGTTATTTATAAAATATTTATATGAAAATTTGACAAAATTAAAATGCCCATATACCTGAATCTACCTTTCAGTTGTACATGTCATAATTAATTCTTAAAATTCGAATAAAATATATCACTTCTAAATATATTAGGGAATACTAAGCCAATATCTCTCACCCATAAGTGACGTAACTACAGCTTGGATGACTTCAATAAAAATAGGCTACTTAGAATGTCATTTAAGGCCTATAAACAAAGAACTTATAAATACACAACTTTATTACGATTTTTACATGTGTAAAATTGTAGCCTTGTGGAATTTATATATACCAGCTGCTTTTTTATATGCCATTTAAAAGATGGTATTAATTTTTGCAACAGTAGTTTCTTGTTAATAGGATTCTTGCAATTTATAATTATTTTGCTGTTTCGTGTAGACTGTATAATGTATGTTTACTTCGTTAATTACACGAAAGATGGAGATACTAAAACAACAATACACGCAAGCATTTATTACCGCCTGAAAAGCAATGCTCGGTAGCAGCTTCAGAGAAACCTTCAAAACGTGGTCACAAACTCTTGTTAATTAATGAGTACTAACCAACGAACTATACTTCGGTTTTGTTTTCATTACGACTAAAACTTCTTTGTGCCAAAGAAGTCCTTTGTTCTTAAACTGTTTAGCACTTCTCTTCATTCTAATGTATCTTTGGGAATAAACAGAGATGTGAAAATAGAACATTGGGGAATAGTGTATATTGGTTTCTTCTGCTTTTCGACATTAATGTTCACGTACTGTAAATGTAGTTCCATATAATGGTTACGCATTCTACGTCTAAACGCTTTGAAATTTTAGTCATCTAATGCCTATTCCCCTTCAGAATGTCGTTTTGTATTATAGTTTAGTTCTACAAAGTAAATTGACATTAGGAGATGTGTTAAATCCCAGAGCTTGTAATAATCCTGAAGTGGTTTTTCAGAAGTAAAGAATTTTCAATAGATTTCGCCTAATGCTTTGTATTGCAAGAACTGGACGCTTTATAATAAATATTAAAAACATGATGACACCTCAGTTGCCTACTAAACTGTGTGGCATATTAGAGTTCCTGTTTTTCATGCAGGATATTACCGCTTACCTCTTGTGGGTATCAATACCTATTACTGAAAATTGGTGAAATAAGCTCGACTGTTTTATTGCAATATATATATATATATATATATATATATATATATATATATTGCAGTGAATCACCTCTTTCGTTGGGCTGTCATAAAAATTGCACTGAATCCTTTTTGGATTGGGCTCTACTAATTCAGCGTCATAAAAATGCTTTAAAAAAACTATATGTTTAGTATCTGCAAAAGATGCTCTCCAAATTTCGATACCTCGGCTAGCTCTGCTCACTGCGTCCTCCTAGATACTCACCCCTGCTACTCATTATTTTCACAAACTTTGTAGTTAATAATAAAAAAATAAAAAATATTTCGACAAAAACATAACCTTTTTATTCTGCTAACATAAAAGATCAAAACTCACAATTTCAAGTTACAGTTAATATTCACGTTATATCATTTTATACTTCTATTTAAATGGCAAACCTCTTTCGTTGGGTTGTCATAAAAATTGCACTGAATCCTTTTTGGAACGGGCTCAACTAAATCGGCGTCATAAAAATGCTTTAAAAAAACTCTATGTTGAGTATCTGCAGAAGATGCTCTCCAAATTTCGATACCTCGGCTAGCTCTGCTACTGTGCCATCCTAAATACTCACCCTGCTACTCATTATTCCAACAAACTTTGTAGTTAATAATAAAAAAATATTTTACAAAAACATACAACCTTTTTATTCTGCTAACATAAAAGATCAAAATTCACAATTTCAAGATACAGTTAATATTCACGTTATAACATTTCATACTTCTATTTAAATGACAAACATCAAACTAAAATCCCCGTAAATTTTATGTACCTCAACATTTCATATTTTATTAAAAGTAGATGGGCCTATCCTCTACCCTTAATTTACTTCCCCGGTCTATGTTGAGCTCAGTATAAACCTTGTTATTTCCTGTGCATAAAAGTTTGCATTTTCAAATCATACCAAAGACCCGTTTACATTGATACCATATTATTCAAGTATCTACACCCTCAGATTAATATTAAAAAATTGTCCTTTACATGTGTCTATGAAATTAAATTTTAGTTTATAAAAATGGTTACCACAAAAATAATAATCAAATTACACATAAATCAAAATAAGTAAGTACCAGCACAACAGTTTCAAAAACAAAAATCGTTACTTGGAATGTTCTTTCAGATTACCACCTCCATAGCTGACTTTTTACCGGACGGCTCGTACCTGCATTGCTCCATCTTACTCGTTCATCCAAATCACTACCCATCTGTCGACGCCTTCCATCAGACTGCACGTACAATAGCCAAACCACACCTGTTCGTCTAGTTATTAATCCAACCAGCACCCTTGTTTAAAATATAAATGCTTCTACTTACGTAGCATCCAGCTTTTAATTATTATAATTTATTCCTATTCAACTCGTTTCAATTACTCTGCACCTACTTGTGCGTTATAAACACTTGTAATATCTTTCGGCAGACTGCACTGTACGCGGTATTAAAAACGAGGATGTTCTTCAAATTATCATCGAGAAGTCATATGATAGAAGCGAAATATAAAAGCGAACAATAAGAGAGCGAATCTAAATCCCGCCTTCCTTAATTCTAAACCTCACTTAGTTTGCACGTATTTTTGTTAAACATTCTTTGAAAACCTTCAAACTGCCACTTAATTCTAAAAATTTCTCGTACAAACATCTAACGATCTTTCAAAAACCGAGAAACCGTCCACTCTACGTCGCTTTTACCACGAAAAACTACGTACGTTTTGTAACCGTTTAAATTTACCGTGAATTTTGTCCTCTCTTATTCCCCAAACAAATCCAATACACATCCCTTATGTGCGCGTCTATATCGTTATTGCAGTCCTGCCTTTATAACAACTTCTTCTCTGTATGTCTTTCTGATTGTCCCACTATTACCATGTTGTCTACGGTTAATGCTTCCTTTTTATTTGAAAAGTCAGTATCGTGTAACACAAACCTGTTGCATCTGCGCCGATTCTACAAAAGCAAATACTGACGATTTTATTAGTGAAATAGAGAACTGGCCCCCTATATGGGACCTTCAACATGAGAACTATAGTAACAAGAATGCAAAACTATACGCCTGGGAAGCTGTAATAAGCAAATTTGTTCTTAATTTTAACGGTATGTTCGAGGCTGATAAAAAAGTGATTGGTAAATAAAACATCGTTTTATGCTATATTAGTAAGGCCGAAAGTGAAACTAGGTTTATTGTATTAATAGAAAAATTATTCTATAAATAAAATTGACACACTGTGCCACAGATAATAGTACAAAGTTTGTATTTTTTAATTTACAGGGCTGGTTATTTACATAATATGCATTGAAATCTTAAAAAACAATAGAGATAGAGAATTGGTTAAATGGTTATATAATTTTCTATTTGTGAGAACAGTATAAGAAATTGTATGTATTGATAATAGCAAAAGCCTTTTTAAGCATTTTTTAAAATAATTCTAAATTAATTTGTTTCTGGGACAATAAAGAACTTAATAATGTTAAAAAAATTAATAATGGTAATCAGTGGATAATCTAACTACTTTTTCTATAAAGATATAATCCCCAATAAAACCTATAACCAAAAGTATAGTTTTGAAATATAAAATAAAATATCTAGGTCCGTATTTTAAAAATTGAGATGGAAGGTGGTCCTGAAGAGACGAAACTTATAATCCAAATTTTAATACTTGTATCGTAAAATTTTTTAAAAATTCAGTTTTCTTTTAATTTAAAATTTGTCCATTTACCATGGAACTTGGCCCTCTTTCAAAAAGTAATCACTAAGTTCAGTTCGAGCACATCTAGCTGCATTCCCCAGTAGAAAGTTGTCCACTGCCATGTCGTCAATCAATCCACTAGCAGCAATGGTATCTTCAAACCTAAATCCAAGAGCGGACTAGGAGCATTTATGCTCCCGGGAAATTAATAAATCAACCGGCCCGGTCAATGTTTTGTTTTTAAATAGGGCGTAAATGCAAATAAAGCATACGTAGTGTATTAAGCATACAAACAATATCGATAACGAAGAAACATAAAACTAAATTTTTATCATACTTACACGAAATAAAGTGGATATACATAGGTCAATAAATGTAGCAAATCAAACTAAAAGCTCTTTTCTTAATAAGCTACTTGTTTCAGCTGCCTTGTTAATAATAGAATCACAGTCGATACAATTTAAAACGTTTCTTTCACATGCCATTAACCTAAATGATTCAACATTGTCATTTGGTAATGTACTTCTCAGTCGATTTTTGCTAAATTTTAATTTAGAGAAAGATTTTTCATACGAAACTTGGGTAACTGAAATAGTGAATAAATATTAATAAGCCAATGCCGACACACGATTCGATTAAATAAACAAATTAAATCTGTATAGTAACTGGTAACAGCAAATAGCACAATTTCTACAATATTTACACGTTGTTAGTTTATCCTCACTTTCTTCTTTTTGTCCGTCTTTTTCCTCAGATTCAAACTCTATATTCCGTTCAAGTAATGAATATTCTTCAACTACTGAATTTTTTAACCTGTCCTATTTACTAGCAAAATCAATAATCTCTTCAGATTAATGATTTTTAGTAACGCGCTCGTCAAACTTAATCAATATTTTGCTTAAACATTAGAGCGCGTTTTGAGGAATTCCATTTTCAGAATTTGTTTAAAGTTAATAGGTTGAAAGAAAACTTCATATATAGTTGACTATTCTTTTCAAATCTAGTTACCATACTTTGACTTATTTTATCCAAAATCACGTTATAGACAGTTATTGTAAAATTGTCATTTGCATTAGTAATCACGATATCTCTTGTTGTCTCTGAAGTCATTCTTTTCTTATAACGAATTCTTTTAATTAGAAAGCATCTTCAATTCCTATGTCATGTACATTCATCTTGTTTTGCCTAGAGTTTGTAGTTTATTCTTTTTTACTTTAAACCAAATATTCATCGGTTTATAAGATTCTTTAAAAACACAGCTAACGCATTTAATAAAGAAAAAAATGACGCAGCTGCAATTGGATCCTTTGTGGAGTCACAAAGTACTAAATTGAGAATATGTCTGTAACACGATGCGTGAATTTATTGAGGTAAAATACCACTTAACCATTAAAAACCATTAAACTGACCCTACATATTCGCCGCACCATCAGTAGCATTTGCCATGCACTGCTGACTATTTAAATTATTTACAAGTAAAACATTTTTTAAAAATCTCTAAAAAACTCTCATTACTAGAATTTTCGCAGCTTATTACAGTAATTAGTTTTCATTGACTATTCGTTCAAAAACATATCTTATAACAACACTGCACTGAAGTTGAACTAAATACACACCTGCGATTTGAATTTGGTTGGAAATTTTTTTTTTAATCAATCACGCAATAGACCGTATTACTACAACTACTTTTGATAGCATAGTTAACAAAGTTCTTCGTCCTTTTCTACTTATACCCGACTGTTGTTCATAAGCAATCTTGCTGTTATTTATTATAATATTTAAATGCTCTTTTAAAACAACATCATACTTGCTTATTAACTAAATAAATTCAAAGAAAATATCATGGTCAAGTGTGGGATCATCTAGTGTGCATACAGCCTCAAATTTGGTGCCCCTGAAACTTAAACCATGTTTTTCTATAAGTTTTACTACTTCTACAACTCTTTCTAGAATTTGTCGCTTTATGTTAACTTGGTCTTTTCTAATCTTATGACTTGAGAACAACAGGGTGTTCCTTTAATTGTTTAATGAATATGCTTCCAATCGTAAATTCCTTCGATAAACGAATTCCTTTCGTTTGTTTGTGCAAACGCTAGACAAACAGATCAATACAATTTATTATTTAATTCATTACAACTGAACCAACAACGGCTTTGGCCCTTTTCTTTATGAAATACTTTTTTGGAAAAATTACTAAATGAAGACGGTAACTTGTCATGCAATTTGAGAAATAGAGGCACATCGGACTTAGAAGGACAAACAAATACATCTAACTACGATTCAGTGCTTGCTTCTTCCTCATTTGAGTCTTTTTCTTCTACCATAATTGTTGACGAAATTTGACGTTTAACTGTTACTGTATTTTTAACTTACAATGCTAATGTTTCTGGTTTTCTGCCAATTGCAAGGAAGTGGAGCTCGATGGTTGTAATGATTGCAAGAAACTAGACATCTTTATCTCTGTCAAATTTGCCTGTTCGGTCGTTTGTTGGAAATATTTTGTAAATTTCACGCATTTTTTTGATATATCCGCCAATAACTTCCTTTTCCTTACGCAAAGTCCTCCCCCCCCCCCAACCTTTATATGTAGCGCTTCATATTTATACAATTATTGTGTATTGCATTGTTTAAATCAACAGCAATATAAACTATAATTATGAGTACTTTTACATTTTATAAACTAATGTATATTGAATGGTTGCCAACTTTTATATGCACAAAACTAGCACGGCAGCACTAAATCGAAAAATCAACAATCTTAAAACAAAACATTTATGTTTATACCTCGATTGCGATATAATTTACACACATTCCGAAAAAGGACTGAATGCTAAACCAAAAACTCAAAAAAGCATAAAAGCAAGATAAAGAGAGGGATCTCTTACCATTTTATGAATAACGGTAATTTTAGTTCCGGTAATCTGTAAATAGACAACGCAACTAACAACTCTCGACGAGACGGCGACATAATCACAGAATCAGAAATATCTGCACCTCACAAATAAAACACCGTATTGGCAATATTGTATTGAATTCATTGTAAAATGTCTCACTTATCCAAGGTACAGGTACTACAGCCTTTTCTCGGCAAAAGGACAATTAACTCTAAACCTTCTTTGCACCCACCCTATTGAAAGCTTTGGAATCTTTTTCAAATTGTATTCCATCTATCTTATTTATAGTTTGTAACATTGTAATTGAAAATAAATTTGTAAGAAAGAGCAAACAAAACAACAGAATGTCTAAGTAGCGGAAACGCATTTAGCATTTACTGACAGACTAACATGCAAAATAATGTGAAATAGGCTGGGGTCGAATAACGCCACATTCAACTGCCTTTTACAAATCAAGTTTTTCTTCTTTTTTTCAATTACGCAGACTAATGGTCTGACTTATTTATTAGACAGCGCAACTTTAAATTACATTAGAACAGTAAGACCAAAATGGCCTTTTGCTGTTTTTCTTTTTTCATTACAAAGACGCAATTAAAGTGATCGGCGTTTCACGAGAGCACTGGCTGAGTATATGAAAACCCTTTGGCTGGGTTCATAATATTATTCATATTATTTTAATCATTATTTTCCCTACGGCCCAAAATGCATCGGTCCACCGGGATTTATCCCGGTGTCCCGGTAGCTCTCGAAGACCGAAGGAGGTACTCAAACCCGATCAAAACCTACCGACCAATTATGTCTCTAGCAATAAGGACTAACATTAGTATTAAGTTAGGCTAAGTTTTAGGATAAGTAGTAGATTAGGAACTTTTTACGCTAACACCACTGTATGAAATCAAAAACTAACAGTAATTGAGGCAACAAAATGTCAAATTGAAGTATTCATTTCCACCCGACTGTAACCTGTACCATTCCAACACGCATAAAAGAAATTAACCTTTTGGAAACCGAACACACACAACCACACAAACACGAGCGTAAACACAAACACACACACACACACACACACACACAACACACGCAAAACAAATGTGCCCTTCAATAATCTGGATTTCCGGCTGCCGATGGTCCAGATCGAAGAGTACAAATTTTGCGGAATGCTTTTCTTCGAAGACTGGGATTTCCGGCTGCCGATGGTTCTGGACAGAGAGCGAGAGCACGAAGCAGAAACAGCACCAACACCACCACAACTACAAACACAAAAAAGCAAACTCATACACACCAGCACAACACATACAAACACAAATTGTGCCCCTCAATAATCCTGATTTCCGGCTGCCGATGGTCCGGATGAAGGGTACAAATTGTGCGGGGCGCTTTCCCTAAAGACTAGGATTTCGGCTGCCGATGGTCCTGAGGCGGCTCCGTGGCGTAGTGGTATGTGTGTGACTACTACGCCCAAGGTCCCGGGTTCGAATTCCGACACGGTCCGCTTGAAAAATGTTAGGCGAGCATTTTTCACAAAAATACACCCTCGTTCGGATGAGAGGTAAAATGGAGGTCCCGTGTGTGAGTGTTGTCACGCACGTTAAAGATCCCTACCTTGCTTGGAACAGCAAGGGTTCGGCAAAATTTAAAATTTTCCAGGTAACAAAAACTCGCTTCCTGGCCAGTGTAGTACCTTCGGGTGGAGCATTGGAAAATCACATGTAATGCCGATGGTCCTGGTCAAGAGCGAAGGTACAACGTAGAAACAACATCAACAATAAACACAACAATTAACCAACACAATAAAACACACTCGCGCACACACATAAGCACACACAAACATCGACACTTACTCAATTACACACAACAAAAAAAAATACAACACAAACCGTACAAAATGATAGTAATCAAGCACAGGTTACAATGGGGGGAAAACAGGTCTGTCTAAAATGTCAGATGACGGACGACTAGAATGTTAGATTTAAAAAAAAAAAATGTACCGGTAGGCCAGTCCGCCCTTGCCTAAATCCATCCCTGACTCTGACAAAATTTTGTAGAAGACAGCACATTGTAATTATATCTTCTACTTATTGCTAAGTATCCCAAAAAAGCAGTCAATGTATCTGCTGGCCCTTGTAAGGCGGTAGTTAAACACTTTTTTAGTCACTGGCAGGTATTTTCACCAAATGGTCTCAGAAGAAATTGGCAAAGTACAAATCCTTCGTCTCCTATTAAGACATATGGAACTTTGCATGTCCTTTCATCTGAAAGAGCTTTATTTAGGTGAAGATAATTTAATTTTGTTAGATTTCAACAATTTGTGTAGCTTTGAGTTTTTAAAAATAGTCGAATCACTTGATTTCTATGTGCCCCAACATCTATATATAAAAATTTGTAATTTGGATAACAGACCGCAAGGAAAAAAATAGAAAAAAATTTTTATAATTGAAGTTCGTATATGCACTACCCTCAGTCTTGAACACTCGTACGTGTTTTCCATCGATAGCTCCAATAACGTGCGGAGAGTTAGCTCGTTCTTCAAATTCTGTTGCTACCTTTGTTAGTAATTCCTCCGTAATTAAAAGGAAACAACTTTTTTTAAACTTCATCCATAGAGATGCGCAGATTTCTCGAATAATGTTAGATATTGTTGATAACCCGATGCGGTAATTAATATGAAGGTCGCTCACGTATGCCCAGATCGAAGATACCTAAAACAAATACCAATTTTAACCGCACATTTCCAAATCTTTTTAGAAAAACTAAAAAGTTCCTTAGTTTAATAAATTTCTTTTGATGATGAACCAACCTAATGTTTTCTACATACAAATTCATCCATATATCCAGTATTTTCAAAAAAAGAAATTAAAATTTTTGTTTTGAATTAAAAATTAAAAATTTTAACCAAAGCCTATATAAATGAGGTTTATCTACCATGTGATTTGTATGGAACTTTAGAAGTATAAAATAAATATTGTTGCAGGTAGTTCGTATCAGCGAAAATAGAAAAGTCTGAGTGATTCTTACACACGAGAGTTGGCTAAACAGAAAAGTGATTTGAAGTCGGGTTCTACAACGAAATACCGAATTTTGATCAGCTTAGGATTTTAGATAAATCCACAAAAGCTACAGATGACAGTATTGAAATGAGCGATCACGAAGCAAATTCAGAAGAAAGTGGGGTACATGCTGAAGAAAGAATTAATAAAATGTTTAAGCCCAGCAAAGTAAAGTCTAGAAAACGTCATTCTGATGAAGAGTTTTTGAAAGTACTAAAAAAAAAGCTACTGCCAGCAAGAAACTAAACAAAATCCGGAATATGAAAATGAAGATAAATTATTTTTATTGTCTCTATGTAAAGATCTACTATCCATACCGGATCATTTAAAACTTAATATAAAATATTAAGAATTATTTCCTGACTGTGTACACGAAATTTTTAATAAAATCCAACAGAGAGTATTCTCGTGTAAAATAATATAATATTTAAAAATCTTCATAAAAATTACAGTAGAGCGCTTTAGGCGTTAGCCATCTTCGGTACACCGAAGATGGCTAACGCCGAAAGCTTTATAAAATTTTTAGTAGATCGCTTTCGGCGTTAGCCATCTTCGGTACACCGAAGATGGCTAACGCTTAAAGCGCTCTACTGTAAATTGATAAATCTTGCATCATAATCAATAGGTCTTTAGTCACAGAACTGGTTGTACTCGAACCTCCATTTATTTCTACTCCAGCAAGCCTACACATTTCCTTGAAATTCGTACAGCCTACATCTTGTACTATCTGTGTGCAATAGTCTAACCTAGGTCTACCTCTACCTCTTTTCTTTTGTTAATTTTCATAGCGAATCTCTCTGTTACAACCGTTTCAATTTCATTAAGAGCTGCTCTAACTCTTGCCTGCTTGATGCTAATGTCGCTATTTGCAAATCAAGACATATCAATCTTTTGTCTTTGCATAGTAATTCCAAATGTTCCTATGCATTTGACAGTATTCGTTGCCTCCACGATAATAAGTTAAAAATTAAAGGGGATAGGGCACATCTCTGTCTCGCCCCTTTCCTAATATTTACTTTTTTAAGTTCCTGCTCTAATTCTATTACCGCTGTTTGCTCTTTGTGTGAGCTATGGATTATTCGTCTATCCCTATAACTCATTCCAATCTTTTTGAGTATTTTAAACATTTTTTTCCATTTTACATTGTCGAATGCTTTTCCAGATCTACAAACCCTATATATGCAACTTTTCCTTTTTCTATTGTTTTCTCCATTGATGCACTTAAAGTTAAGATGGCCTCCCGTGTTCCCCTGTTTCACCTAAACCCAAATTTATTTTCTCGTAGTATTTCTTCAGCTCGTTTTTTGATTCGTCTTTGTACAATTCTTGTTAATATTTTTGACACATGTGCTGTCGAACTTATCGTTCGAAAATTTTCACATCTATCCGCACCTTATTTTTCTGCTATGGCGAGTTAAGGTTCGGGCCTTTGGAGCTGTGTTTTTAAAAAACAACTTCAAACTCTTAACACATTTATTTGATTTGAAACAGAAATTATGGTGAAATTTGGAATAACTTGTACATAATAACTTTACTAAAAATAATTAATTGTACTGGTGAGTAGCTTGAACAACGAAGTATGGAGTTCGAAGACTGAGTGCCGGGCTTTGAGCTCCCGGGCTTTTTATAACAACCTGCCCCTCACACGGCTGTGGGAACTTGCAGATCTCATGTCTGCTTTACACTTTGTTACAATGTATCAATCTTAATTCTAAGTAATTGCGGTATGTTGACCGCCTGTGACCTGCCACCTGCAGTATCACTGCCCTCACGGATGCAAAGTTGCATGTCCGTTCTCATGAACTGTCGATAATCTCTCTGGGTTATCCTTGTATTACAATGTTGCGATGAACTTATACTTTATTTAACAATTTCTAATAATTCCTATTAGATTCAATATTTGAATATATATAGGTAATTGGGGGATACATAACTCCTCCCACCGTAAATAAAAAATTAAGGTTTTACTTAATTTTTAAATACATAAAATTCATTATTCAATTTCATTTAAAATTCAATGTTTCTAAGGGTATACTTATTGTTTCTTTTTTTCTCTTTGTTTCCTTAAATCTAGAACTGTTTCATTCATTCTTATATCTAAGGTACATTTTGTAAAATACATATATAATTACAAAAATTATTAAAATGATCAATACAATTGTCCAAACACTTATATTATTATAATGTAACTTTGGCGTTTTGAGTTCACTTAATTGTTCTTTATAACTTTCCACTAATTTCACGGCGTGGTTGAGGTCGTCTAAGTCTAGATGCTCTAGCTTCATAGGTTTCTTGATTATTTCTTCGTCTTCTTGTTTTATCTTGAATTGTAGTTCCGGTAGGTTTGCAAGTTTCTTTGTTGCTATGGGATCATGATAAACTCTGATTACTTTGTTTTTCAATTTCACATAACAGTCTTCTTTGAGGGTAATTAGTTTGCTTCCGATTAATGCTTGGTTATTTTCATCTTGGTTGCAGTGGATGGTAGCTATTACTTCTGTTGGGAAAATGGCTATCCATTTGTTTTCTGTAACTTTTTGAATTTTCATGTTAGTTATTTGCACTTGTTTGGCTTCACAGTTTTCGTAATGATTTGAGAATTTTAATAGTTGCACTTCACAAAGGGCTGTCTTCTTTAATGGTTGTTGTCGTCATTGATTGGCATAAGTATTGGTTTGGTGTTACTTCAGTACATTTTTCGTTTGTATAACCATATCTCAGTTCATTTAGGGATAGGAATTTGGTTTTGGGTATGATTACTTGGTATGTGCTAGTAACTTTCGTTGGAAAAGCAAATAAATGATAATAATTATAATTGTTACTTTCTACTATTGGAATTTCTATTAAAAATATTATTTCGTTATTCTTAATGTATCCTTTTACTATAGCTATTTTTTCGTATATTAGAATGTTCGATTCTGTTACATCAAAAGATAATTTACTGTTAATTATAAGTGATCTAATTCTTATTAATTCGTTTAATAAATCGGTTGGTTCAATAATACTAGGGTGTAGGGTATTTAATTTTTCAAATGTTAATTGGGTTTTGCATACTGCCTAATTTAATTGGTAGTATACTGGGGTTGTTTTTATTTTTATATTATTACTTAGTTATCCGTTCTACCTGGGCGGAGGTTGACGGTAAGGGTGATGATTGTCCATCTGAAGTTACAGGGTGTCTTAGGTTTTTCAAATAAATGTACTTTGTTATTTTACCGTTGTCTACTACTGCTATGTTTTTATCTGATATTTTCTTAATTTTGAATGGTCCTAAATTTCTGGGTGCTGTTTTATGTCGCTTGCTTTGAAAGTTTTTCTCATACACGGTTTGTTCTATTGAAAATTTATTTGAGTCGGTATTTTTGTGTTGGGTTGTGGTGATACGTTCCTTAACGTTCTCTAATTTATCTTTTACCTTGTCGTAAGTTATTTTTAGTTTTTGTTTGTGGTCTTTCGCATATTGTTGATATACTTCCTTGTTGTAGTGAATGTCATAGGGATTTCGTGAATCTGAATGTCCTAAGGTTAATTCTAAGGGTGTAAAATTTGTTGATGAGTGAATTGTGTTATTATAGGCGATTAGTGCGTATGACATTAAATTGGTTATATGTTCCTTTTTATAATTTATTCTTAATAATCGAATTTGTTCTAACAGGGTTAAATGTAGTCGTTCAATTAGTCCGTTTGATTCAGGGTGGTTTTCCGTTTTGTGAAGTTCTAAAGTGTTTTGTATTGTCTCATTTTTAAATTCGCTACCATTGTCTAGAGTTATTGATTCGGGTGTTCCATAAAATGTGAAATATTATAAAATCCTTGGGTCACGTCGATGCTATTTTTGGATGTGATTGGTATTGCTTGGCCTATTTTGTGAATGCGTCTACAATTGTTAGATAGTTTTGTGCTTCTACTACTAGAGTATCGGCATGTAGTTTTTGAAATGGTTTGTCGGGTGTTTTGGTTAACATTAAGGGTATCTTTGGGGGTTTCCTATCGTATTTCGCTCTGTCACATAGTTCGCATTGGTTAATAAAATCTGTGGTCAATTCCTTCATGTCTTTAAAATAATGTCTTACAAGTTGCTTTATTGTTTCGTTAATTCCACGATGGTTGGTTTTTCCTTCGTGTTGATTCCTAATTACATCGTTTATTTTATCAGGGTCGTCTAGTGTTATTAATTTTCTAGTACATCTGATGAGTTCAGGGCCAGAGTTATTGAATAGTTAAATGTATAATTCTGAAAATCTTTGGTATAAATGTTCGGTGTTGAAATAAAAATAAAATCGTTTTTTCTCGGGGGTGTATTCTTTTAGAATTTTAATTATTTGTTCCTCATTGTCATCTTTAGTTATTTAAATTTGGTATATTTTTTTGTTATCTACTTTTGTATATTTTACTGGATTGGGGTTATTTAAAACTTCTGTTATTATAAATTGGTTGGGTTTCATATCGATTGCTTCGTTTAAAATTTTAATCGCGTTTTTAGGTTCTTCGTTTTGTGTCGAATGTATCGCGTCGATCTCGTCTGGATCTAATCTGCGCCTAATGCTACATTCGATGCGTCTGTCGTCAGTATAAATGGTTTTGTAAAGTCTGGGTATTCTAATACAGGGTGATTCGTTAATATGTTTTTAATTTTGTCTACGGTTTTAATAAATTCCGGGGTGTGTTCAATTTTGTTTCCCTTTTTTAAACAGTTTGTCAGGGGTTTGGTTATCTGAGCGTAACCTTTAATGAATTTGCGGTAGTAACCACTAAGTCTTAGAAATCCTTTAATTTCTTTGGTTGTTTTTGGTAATGGGTAATTTAGAACTGCATTTGTTTTGTCTGGATTTGGCATTACTCCTTGGGGTGTTATTACATGTCCTAAAAATGATACTTCTTTTTGTAAAAATTCACTTTTGTCTAATTGTACTTTGAAATGTGCTTGTCTAAGTCTTTCGAATACTTCTTTCAATCTTTCTATGTGTTCTACCAATGATGTGGAATAAACCATGATGTCGTCAAGGTATACAAGGCATTTTTCATTGTGTATTCCTCGTAGTATATTGTCCATGACTCTCTGGAAAGTAGCGGGTGCGTTCTTTAATCCAAATGGCATTCGTTTGTACTCGTAATGTCCTCTAGGTGTGCTGAAGGCTGTTTTTGATATGTCTTTTTCTTCCATCTCTACCTGATGGTATCCTGATGCTAGGTCTAATGTTGAAAAATATTGGCATTTGCCTAATTTGTCTAAAATTTCGGTAATATTTGGTAGTGGATATTTGTCATCTACCGTTTTTTCATTTAACTTTCTATAATCTATTACCATTCTGTACTTTCTCTTTCCGGCTGCGTTTAATTTCTTAGGTACTATTAACACGGGGCTGCTCCTTGGTGAGTTGGAGTGCTGGATTATGTCTTGGTCTAATAAGTCTGCTACTTGTCTGTCAGATTCTTCTTGGCTTGCATGAGGTAGTCTATATGCTTTTGTAAAAATTGGCTTGTTGTCGGTTAGCTCGATATTATGTTTTACTGTGTTGGTGAATGTTAATGGTATTCCTTCGCAATGGAATATGTCGCGGTATTCGAAACATAAGTTTTTAATTGCTCTTTCTTCTTCTTGATTGATGTCGGTATTGAAGCGGATGTTAGTTAAATCTTCTCTTAACATTTTGTCATGTTCTATTGGGTTGTAATCGTTTTCTAAATTTTCGTCTATTTCCATTTCGTTAAAATTTAGTTCTTCTACGTTAATTGGGTCTGTGAATGATAATTCTACGGGATAGTCGTTTGAATTTAATATTGTTGTGGCTGCATAGTTATCTTTTATTTGCACTAAGGCAGTTGGGGTTTCTACTCCTTGTTGAAATGTCATATGATTTATCATTCCTACTTTTTTGTTAGATTTTACTGGGATTTTTATTTTTCTTTCCGTTCGGGGTTCTATTGTGTATTTTTGTTCAATTTGTGTGTTTTGAAATTTAATTGGGATTTTTCCGTATTTCGTCCTTAATAAGCGATTTTTAATGTCAATGTTGGCTCCTAATTTTCTTAGAAGGTGCATTCCGATTAATCCGTCATATTTGTCGTTAAATTCGAATACACAAAATTTGTTTCATTTTAACATTAAATGTTCTCGGTAAGGGTATATTGGCTACGAATTGGTGTATTGTCGTTTGATGGGCTGTTTTAATTTTAAATGGTTCTCTTTCTACATAATCTAAATAATGTTTTTGTACGGTTCTGGGGCTAATTAATGTTTTTGAGGATCCGGTGTCGATTAATAGTTTGAATTTAGCGTGGGGTATTTCTATGTATGGTAATACTAAGTGATTTATGTTATTTAAGTTTATTAAGTTTGGTCGATTATGAATTGGTCCATTTGAAAATTTGAGTTCGAGTTTTCTTCGTCGTACTCCTCGTAAGTTTCATATTGTTCGTCACGTTCGTAAGTTTCTGCATGATTTGATTCATTGTTCGTAGGTGTTTCAATGTAATTATTCTGGTCAGTGTCAAATTTTTCTATTTCTTGATGGAATAGCTCTTCCGATGTAAAATTGCGTTTCTGATGAGGGTTTGGTCGGATGTGTGTTATCTTTGCATTTTGTCTGATGTTACCAGATGAGGTATCCATTGGTGTTGGTTTGTAATAATTATTAGGGTTGTTATTATTATTAGTCATTGGTGTGTTTCTATTGGGGTTTGCGTTGAAGGCTGGTCTTTGTTGGTTTAGGTTTTGATTAAATCTTGGTTGGAATGCTGGTTTCGTAAAAGTTGGGTTAAATGTTGGTTTTGAAAATTGTTTATATTGATTATTAAAATTTGTATTGTTGAAACTTGGGTTATTAATTTGCGGTTGATTTGTTTGTGCGTTAAAGGGTGTGAATTTTTGTTGAGGGATTCTTTGTCTTGTGGCTTGTATGGTTTTTATTGGTGAATAACTTTTATTCGCGTTGGGGTTGTATATTCTGTTGCGGTAATACATTACATTTTCTTCTTCTATGACTAGGTTCATAGCTTCTTCTAGATTTTAGGGTCGTTGGAATCTGATTTTATCCGATAGTCGTTCTGGTAAAGCGTTTATATATGTGTCTAGTGCCATTTCGTCATACATTTTTGTTTTTAAATGTCTAACGTTTTGATCGGGTTCTTCGATTTTTAATTTGGTTAGTATTAAACTTCTCACGTCTTGGCATTTCATTCCGAATTGGTAGGGGGATTGATTGTGTTCCATTCTAAGGTTTATTAGGTCTTGTACCAGGCATTTTATGTTACGTTGGTCTCCAAAATATGTAATTAGTAGCTGTTTAAATTCTTCCTATTCTTGTAAATCGTCCCTACTGGCGATTAAGGTTAGTGCCCTTCCGGTTAGTTTACTTATTATCAAGCGTATAAGCAATGAATTTCTTTCGTTATCTCCGGGTTTGTAGAAGGTTTTTAGGAACATTTCGGCTGCTCCAATGAAATTTGAAAGATGTGCTTCCGTGCCATAAAATATCTGTATTGTCTCCAAATAGAGTCGAATGTCTGTGCTACTTATGTTGGTTAAGGGTTGTTTCCGATTTTGGGTAATTTCAAAAAATTTTTTTTTTTTGAATTGAAATTTATTTCGCTATTTTATCGTTATTTTTGCTTCGGATTTGCTAATTTTCCGTTTGGGTTGTGAAATTTCAAATTTTGTAAAAATTGGGGTTGATTTTCTATTTGTAACGTTAATTATGCTTTGGATGTATTAATTTTCCGTTTGGATTGAATAATTTCGAATTTTGTGAAAATTGGGAATGAGTTTGCTATTTGAAACGTTAATTTTGGTTTGGTTTTATTAATTTTTTCTTTTAGATTGGATAATTTTGAATTTTGTAAAGATTGAGATTTATTTTGTTATTTTCAGCGTTATTTTTAGTTAGTATTTGTTAATTTTCAGTTTAGAGTGGGTAAATTCAAATTTGGTAAAAATTGAGATTAATTTCGTACTTGTAATATTAATCTTGGTTTGGATTTGTTAATTTTAAGTTTAGACTGCGTCTGGTTATTTTTAGAAACGTAGTCGCTGTTATTTATATTTAGTTACACAGTGCGGTGATGTGCTTGTAAGATTTATACTCAATAATGTTGATTTGATTACCGTAGTCTTGAATTTGCCTGTTTCTATCTTTCTGAAGAATAGTTTCTCGCGGTATTTACTCTGTTTTGCGTTAGTTCAGTTCTGTTAATTAGTAATTAATACTCTTTCCGTGGGTTGAGTTGCATAAACGTACAGTTCGTCTGTCTTGAATTCCAATTATGACTTGCAGCACTTTATTGTTGAAATTAAATACTAAAAGATGTAGTCTTTGTTACTTTGTAATAATTGCGTACATATGACTATACTTGTTGTGGTGGTTAACACCTCATGGTGTTAATAGAAATTAGATACTTTACTTCGGCACTTGCTGATCGCTTGCATAAAATTTTATGTCTGTTTATTCTTAGATATCTTGGTATTTAATTATAATGCTTGTTGGTAATTGAATCTCTCGTAATGTAGGTTTTAATTAAAGCTTCTTATGATGACCGTTTAACTTCACTCAGATAATGCACTTTATAAATGATGAGTAACTTTTAATTGAAGATAGTTGCAATTTTACGCGCTTTTATGGATTAATTACTTGTGGGTATTAATGCAAAGCTACGTTACTTTTATTATGTCGTGATGGATTTATTACTTATGATGCAAATTGCGTTGTTGAAAGTTATACTTTAGTACTGTACAAAGATTCTGAAAGCTATTTTCTCTGAGGTTTTAAGTGTGTAATAAACCTTTCTTAGGTGGTTTTAGGTTACCGTAGCAGAGTGTTTTGCTATAATTTATAAGGTCAATGGTTTAAATAATCGTTCCGTAACTGCTTGTTCGAATTAGCTTTGAAATTAATTTGCTTTTTGTCTTTTAGTTTACCGGATTGAAAACGTGCTTTTGAATCGCGCTGGTTAATGTTTCTTATTTGGTGTTAGTGAATGTGCGCCCGTTATTTTGGTTTACTTTGAGTTTGTTTTAATAATTGTGGTAAGAATCTCTTAAATATCAAGTCTCATTTGCTTTTTTAGAAAATGTCTTTTACTTTCTCATAAAATGTTATACAATCTCGTTTTTTTGAAAATAATTCACTTTGTAACTATTTTCAAGAAAATATTCATAAAATAAAATTCATAACATAATAATAAATAATGGTAATCAATAATAATAATACTAGCATATATCAATTATAGTTTCTGGTTTAAAAAGGTATAAAATGGAAATGAACTTACATTAATTTCATCTGTTTCTTTGGTGGGCTCGATCGATGCTGTATCTTGTCTACCTTGGTTTGCTTGTTGGATTTAGACGATTTTTGTTCTGCGTCCAACTTGGTTTGTTGCTGGATTTGGACTATGTTTGTTCTTCCTCCAACTCGGTTTGGGTTCTGTCAAAATTTCGAATTAAAATTCTTGGTCACCAATCTTCCGATTTTTGGATTCTTAGTGCCCTTTTGACATTCTACCGACTGCGCCAGTTAAGGCTCGGGCACTTGGAGCTGTTTTTAAAAAACAACTTCAAACTCTTAACATATTTATTTGATTTGAAACAGAAATTATGGTGAAATTTGGAATAACTTGTACATAATAACTTTACTAAAAATAATTAATTGTACTGGTGAGTAGCTTGAACAACGAAGTATGGAGTTCGAAGACTGACTGCCGGGCATTGAGCTCCCGGGCTTTTTATAATAACCTGCCCCTCACACGGCTGTGGGAACTTGCAGATCTCATGTCTGCTTTACACTTTGTTACAATGTATCAATCTTAATTCTAAGTAATTGCGGTATGTTAACTGCCTGTGACCTGCCACCTGCAGTATCACTACCCTCACGGATGCAAAGTTGCATGTCCGTTCTCATGAACTGTCGATAACCTCTCTGGGTTATCCTTGTGTTACAATGTTGCATTGAACTTATACTTTATTTAACAATTTCTAATAATTCCTATTAGATTCAATATTTCAATATATATATATATATATATATATATATATATATATATATATATAGGTAATTGGGGGATACATAACTGGCGTTACGTTTGAAATCTTTGGGTATATTGCCTATCTCATACATTTAACTTACAAGTTGGAAAAACATTCTCTTACTGCTTGTCCAGCGGTTTTTAGAGTTTCTGCTTGCACCTTATATATACCCGGTGCCTTATTATTTTTGGCGACTCTTTAATGCTAATTCAAACTTACCTTTAGGTACAGAATATCACAAGTCGTCTTTTTTAATGTTTGATTCCTGTTCTAATGCTTCTAGTTCCTGTACTGCACATAAGTTCCCTATATATCTGTAACGGACAGTTTACATTTCAACAGTGCGTGCACCCCAAAAGCAATTTAAATTCTTCCGCCATATGCATTCGGGTACCATCGGAGTGCCGTGTAAGGGGTGAAGGCGCGAAGTGGACAGATGTGCTTCGGCGTTGCAACGAAAGAGCAAGTCCAACTTGGCATTCACTCGATTCGTGATGTGACCGCGCTTCTATATTTATTTTTAATTAAAATTTATGTAACAATCGGTGATACAAGATGTACTCGTATGTTTTGTCAGTTCTATTCAGATTGTGTATATTATTGTCTTTACAATCACTCTTCACAGTGTTAATAAATGAATATTGTAACCACATGTCGTTGTTTACCTAGGCGAGTAAGCCCTGTTAAATACTGTAGTTAAGAGTCCTGCATAAAATACCTCCCGAGGTAACCTTAAATATCCTAGCCATTTAACCACTTTCTCTACATTTTCTATAATAGCATTTCCTCTCGCGTCTCTTATATTTTTGCTATACGGTCTCATATTTCTAAAATTTATTCTAATTAGTTCCTATTTACTTCTTAGTGTGTACCTTATTACAATTTTCATCAATCCATAGCTCTTTAGCTTTTTTGTAATTGCGAATAATTTCCCATTTATGGCTTTGTGTCAGTTTTCCTGCTTTGTCTGGTATATGTTTTTGCATTTCTGCTATTACATGTAGAATATCATTTGTTACCCACAGTTTTTTTTTTGTTTATACCACAGAGTATCTCTGGCCGCCATATCGAAGCAGGATTTAATGTTATTCCATTCTGTTTCTACTTCCTTAGAATAAGAAATTTTCACGGTATCTCTCAGTAATTCGTTTGACTTTTTCTCAAATCTTTTGCGGCTATCATTATCTTTTAGTTTCTCAAAGACAAAATGCTCTTTTTCGTTCCTTTTTTTCAAATTTTTAAATTTATGAACTACTCTCATAACTACTATGCTGTGGACGGTGTAAATATCTGCTTCTGGGAAGCTTCTACAGTGTTTTACTTAATTTCTAAACCGTTGTCAAACAAGAATGTAATCTATTTGACATCTTTCTATATCTCCTGCGTCTTCCAGGTGCTTAGTTTCCTAGCATGATGTTGAAGTAATGTATGTGTGATAGTTAAATTGTCTTTGTTTGCAAAATTCTATCAGCATACTTCCCCTGTCATTTCTGATGCCTATACCAAATAAACCAACTGTCGCTCTTTCCCTACCCTTACCTACCACTGCATTAAAATCTCCAGTATTTAAGTCATTTTCATGTTTTTTCTAAATCTTAGTATGTCTTTGATATTTTTGTAGATCGCTTCTACCTCCTCCTCACAGTAGCTAGAGGTGGGCGTGTATACTTGTATCATTCCTGTACTTATGGGTTCAGATTTTAATCTAACCATCTTACATTGTTACAATAAAACTCGTATCATTAAAATTAAGTCTTCAGTCCTGGAAGTGATTAGACGCGTACCTCCATTGTGTCCTATTCAGAGTTAACCTACACATTTTCCTGAAATCCTCACAGTCTGCATCTTTCACTACCTGCGTGCTATATTTTGATCTAGGTCTTCATTTAGCTCTCTATTCCTATATCTGCTTGTAATGTAACCCGCAATCTTCCCTAAATTGCCTTAAAACATATGCTGCCCTTCTATTTCTCCTATTTTTTCGTTTCACACAGATATATTTATTCCGTAACTATTTCATTATCCTCTTTGTTATTAACTTTATCTGTCCGAGTTGAAACGTAACATTTCAAAGGTTTCTTGCTTTTCCTGTCTGCTTCTCTTACTGTCCCTATTTCATAGGCGTACAGTGCTGTGCTCCAAAAATTGTTTCCAACACTTTTGTCCTTGTTTCTATGTTTGTTGTGTTGGAACATAGCCGCTGTTCTTTCTTCTTAGATACAGTTCCATTCCCTTCTATTGTTTTGTAAATATATACCCTATTTTACCAATATTCAGTAGTTGTGGAAGGAGTTAAGCAGCCTGTGACTACCAAGATCCCCCAACACTTAAACATTTACCAAATTATTATTTTTCCATTAAATTCCTCTGCATAATCAAGATTAGTTGAAAATATTGCAAAACCAACAACTGTAGCCTTTTATAACAACAATCAGGTTAAAATGCAATTATTTTTTTTCTTGTTCGTCATTAGCTTTTTCGTCTTCGAACTGTTTGGACGCGTATCTCCACTGATTTCTATTCTGAGCTTGCCAACACAACTCTCTGATGTTTTCATTGCCTGGATACAGCTTAAAATCCCCTTCCACTATTTTGTAAATATATACCCTATTTCTTCGAGGCGACTACCGTGGTGTAGTTGGTATGCGTGTGACTACTATGATTCAAATCCCGACACGGTTCGTTTGAAAAATGCTAGGCGAGCATTTTTCACAAAAATACGCCCTCGTTCGTATGAGAGGTAAAATGGAGGTCCCGTGTGTGAGTGTTGTCACGCACATTAACGATCCCTACCTTGCTTCCAACAGCAAGGGTTTGGCAAAATTCAAAATTTCCAGGTAATAAAAACTCGCTTCCTGACCAAGGCAGTACCTTCGGGTGTAGCATTGGGAATATCAAATGAAGAGGTATGTGAAGCGAGGCGGCTCCGTGACGTAGTTGGTATGCGTGTGACTACTAAACCCAAGGTTCCGGGTTCGGATCCCGACACGGTCTGCTTGAAAAATGTTAGGCGAGCATTTTTCACAAAAATACGCCCTCGTTCGGATGAGATGTAAAATGGAGGTCCCTGTGTGAGTGTTGTCACGCACGTTAAAGATCCCTACTTTGCTTGGAACAGCAAGGGGGTTCGGCAAAATTCTCCTTTTTTCAGGTAAAAAAAAACTTGCTTCCTGGCCAATGTACTACCTTCGAGTGGAGCATAGGAAAATCACATGTAAGGTATGTGAAGGGAACCTTCGGGTGGAGCATTGGAAAATCACATGTAAGGTGTGTAAAGGGAGGCGGCCCCGTGACGTAGTTAGTATGCGTGTGACTACTACGCCCAAGGTCCCGGGGTTGAATCCCGACACGGACCGCTTGAAAAATGTTAAGCGGGTTTTTTCACAAAAATAGGCCCTCGTTCGGATGAGAGGTAAAATGGAGATCCCGTGTGTGGGTGTTGTCACGCACGTTAAAGATCCCTACCTTACTTGGAACAGCAAGGGTTTTGCAAAATTCAAAAGTCACATGACAAGGAATCGCGCGTGGACGAATCGCACGACGGTGAATTGCTCGTTGGCAAATAGCACTTGAACTCTTTTTTATAAATAATCTTTTCACCACAACCCAGTGTTCGTGTTCTTCATTACATTAATTTCCCTTGAAACCCTTTTCAGATACTTATGTTTTCCTCTAAACTATTGGCTCGTTGGTAGTGAATAACTGCAGACCATGAGATGCAGCATTTTTTGGACACTGAACTGAAGAAATATTGCCAAGTTGAAGTGAAGCCCGTTTCTAGAAAGAAAAAATTTTCTATCCGTTTTTGTTCGTAACAACTTAAGAAAAAGATTTTCAATATATTATAAAACACTTTTGCTCGTTTGGTTAAAAAAACTTAATCAAATGTGTACAAAAGTCATAATTGCTTGGACAGAATAGAAGGATTCAAATTCTTTAGTGTATACTGCAGGGTTAATTAGGTTTTTTCTGTAAGGGTTTGTTTACATCAAAAACGCCCTACATCCGTAATAATGCAAGCATTTGCATACTGATTTATCAATAAACGGGTAATGATACTACTAGGGATATCTGTCTGATCTATAAGCATTAGATTCAAAGCTGAATAAAATATTATGAAGTTTGTACGACATATCACAATCTAAAATATAGTCGGATTAAATAGACTCTAGTCGTATAATTCAGTGGTACCCAACACTACACTTTCAATTTAGTTGGTTTGTAAAGTAATTATTCTTCACACTGTGTAACAATTACGATTTTCTATTATTCAAATATACAATTTTATTCAATACATTGTCAATAAATATCAAATTTCGTAAAAGCCTATTTCATATGAATTCATATGCACGCATCTACATTAGAATAGCAAGTAAACTTTAATAACTTCTATTTGCTTGTATCTATGAATTCAATATCCTCGCGCATGCCGGAATAGCTAACATCGCCTCGTGGAGAAAGCCATTTGATATGAGATGTAGTCGGAAAACCAGTATTATCCTAGCTGCAGGTTTTAATTAAACATGCTGGCCCAAAAAGGTCAAGTGGAGTCAACGAATTCATAAGTTTAGTATTTGTGGCAGATCGCTTAGATAATTGTAAATCATATTATTTACGGTAAGAAAATATTTCGCTTACGTACCTCAAAATTCTATTCTCTCGTTGATATACAATTTTTTATAGTTTAGAGTTTTAAATTAAACTACTATTATGGAATATGGTAGACAATTTAATTCGAGTTCCAAAATGTTAATTAAGTAACACGTTATTATAAAAGCTGGTAAATTATGTACTTATAAGAAAACAGCAATGTATAATCCTAAGGCAGACAAAATTGGAAGGCTGCTTCAATTGTCTAGGCAGGAAAGTGAACCACGTGGATTGGTTTGAATGAAGGTCAACTCCGAACACCTGCGTCAGCCACGTACAACGGTAAGAGTAGGGACGCAGATGTTTAAAAAAGATCTTTAAAAGAAAGAAAACCGGCAGACAAACGGATAGCCAGCGGTGAGTCATCCTCCATTTTTATACCTATACTATTTCGAAGGAACTTTCATTTAAAAAAACACAAATAATTTTTGAAGTAGCTATACACAAGTTTATTTAAAATTAATTCTTGATATTTTTGCAAAAATTCATAGCTCAATTAATTTGCTTCAAATAAAATTTAGTGTGAAAATTTAGTATTTGGATAAGGCATATTTGACATTAATATTTTCAAAGTATTTTTGTAAAATTATGTTTGAAGTTACAAAGTTATAATAAAAGGTTTGCTTTACAAAACATATGATATGATAAGAATTGTTTGCCGAAGCATTGGGTAAAATCCATTGTGTTAGTACACCTGAAGTATAGTTCCATGTCGACAATAAGTATTTTTCTTAGACCTTTGAGTTTATTAGAGATAACTATTAAAACTATAGATACATAACCTGCGAATTTTTTCTGAATATATTATTTGTTTCTTGTACACTGAACAGGATCCTATTCTAGTAGCATGAAATCACTGTAATATAAAATGAAAGTCATATAGTTCTTGTGGGGAACTGAAGTAATTTATGTAACTAAATAATAAATAAAAAAAATCATTCCATGAATGTTTAGAGATTTCTATTAAACTGTAATAACAAAGTTATTTCGAAAGTCTCCATATAGATAAGTTTATATAAACGATGTACATAGACATTTTTTTAGAAATCGATAAAAAAATTTTAAGTTGCAAAATTTTCTTTCTTTAAAGTCAACAGTAATTGTCCTACAGAAGCAAACAGTTTAGCAATATGAATTTGTAGTATTGAAGAAAAGTATTATTGGTGTTAAAGTTTTTTTGAACAATAATTATATTTTTTTGTGATAAAGTGACTAGGCTCTAACGAAGTCCTAGTTTGAACATGTTTAGGTGTGGTTAAATTTTCAGATAGCACGAGATCGTCGTTCCCATTCCAGGTTGCAGAGATTAAAGTAAGTATTTTTGTTTACGTTGCTCGTCGTAAATTTTTTTCTTTTTCTGAAGATTTCCGTATCTGATCTTCGGATAGTTTCGTATTATAACATTCATTAAGATACGGTGGCGTCCGATAAAATTTCTTTTGTTTTATCGTATACCATCCTACGACCCTAGCTCAGAGCTCTGCCCTAAGCTGAAGAAATTTTGCAGGCTGGAAGATCTCTTTAGAGGGACCTTTTTTCTGAAAACCATTCAACATCCTTTTTACCCTGGGCTTGACCGTCAAACAGAAACCCCTCATAATCTATCGAGGCTCAGCCGCCTATATGGTAGAGCGGACATACTATATTCTTTAAGAAGATTTTATAGTTAACAACCTAATGGCCTCTTTTAACTGAATACGGAAAAAGCTTATTTCAATGACATTTGCAGACAATAAAAGAAAAGTTGAATATATAATTTTACGAACAACGCGCAGAGGAACGCTGCCCTGTTTAGGAAGAAAGTAGTATCTACAAAAAAGTGCAAAAACGATGTTTTTAGTATATCATTAGAGTTCATTTATATGCCATATTGCTTAGTAAAATGGCCGTATATACCTTTAATAATTAAATAAACACTACAAAATGTAACCAGTATCTGAAAAACTAGTTTCAGTCCTTATCATAAAAGCCGTATGTTCATTATTTATAAGAAAACAGCAGTATATGCTTAAGACACTGCTCTTTTCCTAAGCACGTTGAAGATACAGTCGATTTGCTAAGCTGTCATTACTAAATTCTATTTTTTAAAGTTATTGTGGCAGCATTTGCAGGTTTTAACACTGTGCTGATAAAATTGTTTATTTATGATATTTGTTTGTGTTAATATTTAAAATATATTTACTTAAAAGTTTAGTAAAATTAATTTATCGATTACAAAGTGTTATTCATTTTCGTATACCCTTGTCTTCGGATAAAATGGTTAAAAGCACCTTATCGTCTCAATCTGCTAGAATATTAAGTCATAGTCAGAAAATTATGGAGTTGTTAAAGGAAAATGTTATGCCAGAAGTAGTTTTAGAATCAGAGAACACACAAAATGAAGTACTTGATGTAAATGAAATGGACAATATATATTGATGTAGTATCACCTCAAGTTTACCAATTAAATACTTCACATTCTATTAATGAAATGAGTGTTGATAGTAATGTAATTATAGAATATGTATTTGAAAGTCCAGAAGGAGTGACTTCAGAAGAGCACACATTAGTTAGGTTAGATGATTTAAATTGCCATGTAGAAACTGAAAATCATTGCGATTCTACTGAAAAAGAGAAAGATATAAATGAAAAATCGACTCATGAAGAACTGCAAGACAATTTGTTAGAAACAAGCAGGTACACAAAGCAAGGAAATTTAAGGAAACGTAAAAATATGGCATCGATTTTAAAAATAGAAAAACACTTAAAAAGAAGCAATTAAAAAGCTGACTATGAGGTGTTAATTGGTTGTGTTGAAACAGATTGCAAGAAACAGTGCTGCAAAAACATTTCTCATGAAAGAAGAGTTGCAATTAATCATCAGTTCTGCACGCTATCTGGTAATGCAAGAACAGCATTTGTTTTAAATTCAAGCAAAAAATTTTCAGCTAAGAGACGAACGAGTGAAAGTGATTTAGAAAACCACAGTTTCAAATATTATCTTAAACGTGAAAATGATGAAAAGCAGCAGGTATGTAAACCTTTCTTTTTAACAACACTTAGTTTCAAGAAAACAAAGGATAAATTTGTACATAATATTTTGTCCAAAACTCCATATGAACAAATACAACCAAACCCTTCTCTTTGAGGTAAGGTTGCATGCCCAAAAAGGATACCATAACATGTGATAAACAATCATATAGAATCGTTTCAGCCAACAGTCTCTCATTACCAAAGGAAATATGCTCCCAAAACTCGATATTTACCAAGCGATATATCAATCAAATTTATGCACCAAGACTTTATTGGAAAACCTTTAGATATTATAATCTCCTTTAATGTTTATAGAAGTAAAGTAAAGAATAAAAACATATTTTTGCCCATTTACGAATGTGAGTTTTGTGAACAATTCAAATTGCATGGTCATGAAAAAACTAACTTGCAAAGTGATTGTGATATCTGTACAAACTGAAATCAGCACATAAACCTTGCTAAAGAGTCAAGGGTAGAGTACCGTTCTCATGCTGAGAAAACGTGGGAAGATGGTACAATTTGCTTTTCTGCTGACTTACAAAAAATTATTATGTTACCACGAATAGACATGTTTAAGAAGGTTGTATTTACAAAAAGGTTGATAGCGTACCATGAAAGCTTGGTGCCTGTTGGTGGAATATGCAAACTACCACCATACTCTACAATTTGGCATGACGGGATAACTGGTCGGCATAAAGAGGACTTTACCAGTGCTTTTTATTCTTTTTTCTTACGACACTGCGATGCAAACAAAATAATTGTATGGGTTGACAATTGCAGCAGTCAAAACAATAATTGGGGTCTATTTAGCTTTCTTGTTTTTGTAATAAATAGCGATGAAATAGCAGCTGAAGAAATTGACTTGCGCTATTTTGAACCAGGACATTCGTTTATGTCTGCGGATAGTTATCATCATCAGGTTAAGCTAAGTCTCGAGAATCAAGGAAAAAGTGTATGGTTTTTAGGATTTTCGAAGGGCTGTTGAGAGTTCAAGAAAGTCTCGAGTTGAAGTAATAGCTATGGATTTCAATGATTTTTTTCAATGGAAAGATTATTTTTCCGCTACAAAAAAGAAAAAAGAAAATTCGCCATATGTTGCTCAAATCGTTCGAGTAAAAGCTGTCAGATGTCTATTTACACTTAAATACAAAACTTCATTTGGCTTTGATGAATCATTTAAAACTCTGGATTTTCTTGTGAAAAAGGCGATGAAAAAAGAAGAATGCCAAAGCCTGACCATAACACTAGACCTTGAGGAATCATGCCAGAAATAAAAGATGGCTTTATTAAAAATTTATTTCCTGTTATCTCAGAAAATAGAAGACATTTCTGGCTCAACCTTGAGATTTCAGAGGATAATCAGAGCAATTTATAATTGTGCTGCAGAAACCTTAACATTCAGTAATTCAGTTGTAATGTTGTAAAACAATATGTTCTTTAATAAAACATTTTGTACTAATTACCAAATAATTTAGAACTTTATTAACATGAGAAGTTTGTACATACTGCCTTTTAACTAAGTATCTGAAGCTAACATGTATTGCTAATTCTTAATTTAAGAGGAGTAACTGCATTTTTTATTAAGAATATAAAATATTTCATTATTTGGAAGGTATAATATACACAATATAACCTATAGAAACATAAAATACCCATTGAAATTATTTAGTGGATGATATACAAAATGGCTAACGATTAAAAGTTTTGGTCATTTTTCTCACAATTGGGTGTTTTGTAGATACTGCTTCTTTCCTAAGCAAAGCAGAAGACGAGCCCCTGGTTGACTTTGGCATCTATTGCGCTACTTTATGGCGTATGCTGTGCGCTACCCCTACTTTATAGCTAAACGTTTGAGAACGTATTGATAAACACCAACACCTTTGATGCTAAATAAAAAATGTCTTTATCTTATATTTGTAACAGTTGATTTATTTTAAAAACAAGGGCTTAGTGTGTTGGTCAGCAAGGTCTATCAAAATCCTTTGAGCAGATAAGCTATAGGTGAATCAGATAAAAGTTATTTATTTTACGTATATTTTTTCACAAGGAATCCAAGATCTAGATCTAGATAAACCACTTTTGGAGGTACAACGGTGATTCACCCAATTTGATATCTTCATTCAAGAATCGCATCACACAATATCGTCATGCCGGTGTCATGTCTTGTAATTCATAATCATAGGCGTCAAATAGGGTGATATCCTTTGTATGTACCACAAATGGTTTTGTTTACCTTAACTTTTCTTATAGGAAAATACATGTACAATGAACAATGATTATCTGACAAGCCTATAGCTTATCTACTTCGTTGTTATTATAGTAATTTATCTTGCTTTAAAATTTTAGAAGGCCTTTGGTATTATTTCAATAATTTATACAATCTATACAAATTCTCCTACTAACAATAGATACCTACCAAATTATGCATTTAAGAATATCGATTCCCTTTGTAAAAACTGCTCTTTAAATTGGGGGTTAATTACGTTATAGTTAATAATTACTACTTTTCACCCGCTTATGAACCCAGACAAAATTAAACGGGAATCGTAATAATTGCAGTTTGAAGGAACATTTTAAAACAGCTATTTATTAATTCTGAAAGGAGTTCGATAATGATCTCTTCATTAGATGATCCCTTGGTCTTTATCATTAATTAATACTAAGGACACGGTTAGTTTGTGCTTTTTAATTTTGGACTGCTATTTGTCAAGGCAAAGACCTCCCTTTCAACTTTATTTAGTATTCAGAACAAAATACAGATTTAGCTTTCCCGATTTCAACATTTTAACTAAATTTCTAAAAGGTAGCTTTCGCTCCCATTATTTTGTAATAGCGAAATTAAGTTTACTGTCTAAATTTGTTAACTTGCGGTAAATCAAATGGAACAATTTAATGATCATTGAGCTTCAATTATAAAAGTATGAAATTCTGGTGGAATTAATTTATTGCTTCAATTTGTGCAGACTACAGTAAATCATAAATTTGATTTAGAACGACGTTGAACAATATGCGCATGTGGATAAAGCCGGACATAATTTCCTGTTTCCCGCAGTATATTCAATCCTTCCTGTCGAATACAGGAGTCACAAAATCTGCTTCAATAAACACATTTAATAAAATCTGATATTACGGACATACATATATGCATTTCAATGTCTGTCTTTGTCCACAAAGGATTTTGCTCAACTTTTCGCTATGAACACGTGCTTAACGCGAAATCGTATTTAAATGTGACTAAATGTTCAAATGCAAATTATTTACGCTATATGACACGTAAATTGTACTTGGTGTTCAAAATTTCAGCCTTTAATATATTTTCGCCATCATGGTGTTTACCAAAAAGTAAAGTACATTTATAATGCAATAACAATGAGCCTCTGAAATTTTTCCAAATATGCAGTACAAATAAACCAAAGCTACAGCACAAAATGACTCCCATTTAAACTAATGTAAAAACGAAGGAATTAACTCTCATAAGAAATACATAGTGATTGTATCTATATGGAATGTATTGGCGCGAAAGAGAGATAGACATATATTAACTTGCTAAATACAAATTTTGCTTTTTCTGTGTATGTCACCCAATCACGTAAATGCTAATGTTATTAATCCATTCGCTAGACCTGTTTTGCCTTATTAGGATAACATAATTGCATACATTGGCAAATTCTATTACCTTTAAATTAAGTAATCCAATGGTTGCCAATCTCACTCCACATATACGTGCCGATAACTAATTTTAAAACCATCTACATTTGGACCACCTTTAAATTAAGTAATCCAATGTTTGCCAATATAAAAATAACTTTTTATTTATAAAAACTTTCTTAGCGTACAAAGCATTTTCTTAGAAATCACAAACCGACATCACATTTAATCCAGGACCAACACTTATATGTTATAACCCCAATGCGAGCATTTTTTATTTACAAACAGTTTCTTAGCGCGTAAGGCATTGGATGGGCTCAAAAAATTTTGAAAGTCGCCATCTCACGTTTCTTTTAATCTGAGACCAACTCGTAACAGTTTTACAAGTCCTAAATCCCCACTTTATAACTTTTTTTATTTTTAAACATTTTTTTAGAGCGTAAAGCATTGTGTAGCATAAAATTCTTAGCGAAGTAAAAATCTGAAATTAATTTTAAATCTTGAACCACACCTATCTAGACAGAACCACAAGATACCCACTCTTTTATCTATGAACAGTTACTTGTTATCGTTGTGGGTGGGCGGCATCTGAAAGTATGTAGACTTGGCACTGTTATTTTTAATGTTTACAAGCAAAAAATAAGAGACTGACTTCTCCGTGGTCTCCTTCTACTGGATGAGACGGTTGTGGTTGAAAGGGTACCTCTTCTTTGGACATCCGTCCACAGGTATGCCTTTCTGGTTGTGCGCCCTGCACATACTTGGGCAGATCGACGTGGATTGCGTGAATAGCCCGTGGTCTGGGTGATTCGGTGCCCAGTGCTAATAGGCTGGTGCTGGTCGTGATAGTTGGTTCTGTTGGTCTATTGACTACTGGTTCAAATTATTCCCACATGCTGTTGGGTAAAAATTCGGCTGCGACCTGGTTAGTTGCAGTTGACATGGGTGGTCTATTGGCGGTAACGGGCGCTGCTGTTGTGTGACTTCGTCGTACCTCTTCATGGTCGTCTGCTGCTGATGGAATGGTTGCGATTGAAAGGGTACCTCTTCTTGGGACATCTGTCAACAGGTTTGCCTTTCTGCTTGAGCGTTGCAGGTCGTTCTGGTGACGGAGATCCTTGGTAGCGGATCGCCGTGAGTAATGCTTATTTGCGATAGTTCGTCTCGTCCGATAGGGCAGTAGTCTGGCGCTGCTTGGCCGGTGGGTCGTTTCCCGATGCCTTGGTTGGGCAGTCTCGGTGCCAAAGTCGTTGTGGACAAAATGTGCACATTGGTAGCTGCTCCGTTGTGCGTAGGAATCTGGTCGCTGGCGTGGGAACTGTTGTACATCTTCCTACCTCTTTTTTATTTACTTCAATTTTCATTAAGCGGGAGACCATTTCCCATAGTGTTGTGGACATATAACACTGAACTGGGCTTCTCAGTGCCGGCAGGAGGAGGTCCGTGAGCAATTGTACGTCCTGGTTGATGTCCATTTTTAAGCTACGGGCTCGTTGCGTCTTAGTACCGTGAAAGACAGCTACTGACTGCGACGCCGTCTGCTTCTGTCCATAATATTCTGAGGTTATTTTGGCTCTAATGGTTGGACTGTCGTATTTGTCCAGAAAGAATCTTTTAAAATCGGCATAGCTGAGTTGGAACATTGCGTATAATTCCCATCATGTGACTGTTTGGCGAATTCGGTGGGATCCTCTAGAGGGGTGCCGGAGAATGTAGGTTTCTCTGTTTCGGAGGTTGCTGTGGCGACGTGGTAAAGGTACTCCACTAGTGCTTTGATAGTGACCATTTTACTGATTGATTGTTGAGGGCCATTGGGTTGTTGCAGTCCTGCAACTGTTGATGATTGTGTATCCTCCTGGGTTGGAGGCGGCTGTTTGGTTTCCAGCTAGACGTTTGATGTCGTTTGACTACTCGTCTCGGGCATGGTAATGGTTCTTGCAAGCGCGCTGTTTACAAAATCTTCTGAATGACGGCCCAGACACGTTGGACGCCACTTGTTATCGTTGGGGTGGGCGGCGTCTGAAAGTATGTAGACATAGCACTGCTATTTTTAATGTTCACAAGCAAAAAAATAAGAGAAAATTCATAAGTACACAAATATACAGGTAAAAAGTAAAAATGAAGAGTATATGCACTTATAAGCATTTGGGAAGTGTTCCGCAATTCTCAGTTATCTTCGGAAGGTTTTATGGTTGCTCGTGGAACCAAGTAGGAACTTAAATACTAAGTAAACAGATATATACAAATTTCGGAGAGGTCCAAAGGTTTTTGGACTTCTTCGGTAATCTTCGGAAGGCTTCGTGGTTGCTCGTGGAACCAAGTAGGAACTTAAATACTAAGTAAATAGATATATATATATATATAGAGTTCAAAGAGGTCCAAAAATCTTCGGTAGTCTTCGGACTTTTCGGAAGGCTTCGTGGTTCATATGTGGAACAACACTGAGTTATAAAGAATAATGAGATACATGCAAAACTATACATTGACTATATGCACAATATTGAGAGGTTCGGAAGTCTTCGGTAGGCTTCGGAAGTCTTCGGAAATTCTCGGGTTTTACTCGTAAGACCGAGTAAGACCTTGAATAACAAAAACAAGGAAGTATTTATTATTTGAAAAGGTCCAGACGTCTTCGGAGGTCTTCGGGACTCTTCGGAAGGCTTCGTGGTTCACTTGTGGAACAACACGGAGTTATAAAAAATAATTATATACATACAAAAACTATACATTGACTATATACACAATATTGAGAGGTTCGGAAGTCTTCGGAAGGCTTCGGAAATTTTCGGAAATCCTCGGGTTTTACTCGTGAGGCTGAGTAAGAGCGGCTGTCTTTAGGACTCCGCGGAAGTCGTGGTGCTCTAAGCCTCGTCGAGTATGTTGCCACTGAATTCCATGGGGGTGCTATCTCGGAGGTACAGCGCACAGATGAATTCAACGTCACCACAATAGATGATACATCGAGACGATATTGCTGTGTGGGCGGCCGGGATAAATTCTTGCCGCAGCCCTTTGGAAGTGCTGAAGCTGCTCTGGTAATATCGGCAGGGGTGACAACAGCTTCGGCAGCGGAGAGCGTTCTGCAATTGCTTCCGGTGAACCTGGTGGTTCGAACGGGGTTTCTGGCCCATCCAAAATGGATTATTATAGACGAATAAATGCGGCGTGTTTCAGGTGCGGCGCCGGGCAACGAAACTGGTCAGGTATTGAGCAGGCTATGGAAAGCACTGCTATACGAGCCCCAGGTACGACGTCGGGCAGCGTAGTGGGGTAGAATTTTAAGCAGGCTATGGGAAGCTCTGCGGCACGTGCCCCAGGTGCGGCAGCGGGCAGCGTGACTAGGATTCTTAAGCAGGCTATGAAGAGCACTGCTGGTTGCGGTAGCTCACAGGCTATGGTGGGCACTGTAGTTGAGTCTTCAGGCTGTGGTGAGCAATAAGGGTACAGGATTCGCAATCGTATTTATATGCTTTCTTTCCCTATGCTAGGTATGTTAAAAAAAGGTTAGTGGAATGGGCATCCAATAGATTCGCTAGTTTAAGGGTAGCACAAAAAATGAGTTGGTGGTCCCGATTTTCTAGGCCCTTGTTCTATGTTCGGCACGTGTACTTTGATATAGGGTAACTACTTAGCGTGTAAAGCATTGGATCGGGTCAGATTTTCCTGGAAGTCCTAATCTAACATGACATACAATTTAAAATCAACTCCTATTGAGTTACAACCCCACACGTGTGCTTTTTTTATTTGTAAACGTTTTCTTAGCGTGTAAATCATTGGGGGAGGAGGGGGGCTCAAAAATCGTTTTCAAGTCCCGATCGGATATGACTTTTAATGTAGAACCAGCCCATAATAGTTTTACAACTCCTAAACTCCAATTATATAACTTTCTAATTTATTAACCATTTCTTGGCGTATAGAGCAACGGATGAGTTTAATTTTTTTTGGAAATCTCAATTCGTCATTGTTTTAATCCAGAACCAACTCTCATTTATAAACAATTTCTCAGCGTCTAAAACATTGGGGGACAAAAATTCTATTAGAAATCCCAACAGAATACGACTTTTAATATAACAGAGCCCCACCATAATTTTACAACATCTAGACACATACTTTCTATTTATAAACATTTGCTTAGCGTTAAGCATGGATGACCTCAAATTTTCTTGCAAGTCCCAATCTGACAATACTTTTAATCTAGGGCCAACTTTTATTGAGCTACAACGCCTAAACACCTAATTTTTTTATTTAAAAGACATATTTTAAATTGTAAATCATTGGATTGATTCAAATATCTCTAGAAGTCCAAATCTGCAATTAATTTAACCTTGGATTACCGCATCGCCAGGACCTAAAAATTTATAAAGATGGTGCACCCCCACACAATGCCAATTACTTGTAATTATTTGAAGAGGGGTTAATTTTATATTCTGTAATAGACAAATGGAGGTATTTACTGATCGAGGCATAAAATTTAAAGTCGCATATCAGAACATAAATTAATAGGCAATTTATAATTTTAAATTTCAATTAAATAAAATACATAATAATATTGATACAAAATACAACAATTTCATTATTTGTATTGTGAGTGGTTTTTAACTTAGATAATTTTGTTCCTATTAAATTATTTAGATCTACATTTTCTTCTTGTACTTCCTCCTATATCTAATAATTGGGCACGTACAGTGCGTCCTGATTATCAAAGTGCAAAACATAACGGATTTTGCTCCTTTTCTCCACTTTTCTAATTCTAGCTTTAATAAATTCTGTTTCACAATCTAATTGTTCTAGTCTACGACACCTAGTAATGTATACAACCCCTTACTTTTCGTATAAGAATTACGTCCACTTGTTGTACCCCTCTTGTGTAAAGGATGCATCCAAGAAAAAACCTTCTGCCTTCAAAAGTGAGTTACCAGTAATTGTCATAATACTATTACCTTTAGATTTTGCAAAATGCTCCTCTGTAGGCAGGCAAATCAAATTTATTTTGTTAAAAGGAAATAAGAAATACCCTTGTTTTGTAAGCTCTTCTCTTGCACCCTGTATGTCTTAGTAAACTGGGTTTTGTAAATTTCTTTTAAAAATACACATTCATATAACCATTTTTTTTTGCAAGAGCTTCAAGATAGCAAACGTTTCTAGGTTAATGACTGCAAAGGCAGAAACATAATATACGCCAGATGTATCCAAATTTTTCCCGAGTGTTTTAAAATAATTTATTTGCCCGTCAGTTAAGTGTGCAATCTTTCAACTAGATGTTTATGTTGCTGCTTTAATACGATTGTTTTTGCTTCTTGCTAAACTAGTTTTCTCATTTTAATCGATAGTACATAATAAGCAAACACAGGTTCTATTTATTTACCAGCGCACGGCAAAAGTTTGTTGCATGTATAGGTTTGCTTTCTTAGAACAAGTAGGAAAGCAATACTTATAGCGATCAGTTTAGACCATCGATCTTGGCATCTTCTGAAATTGCTGAGATGGATGTTCCAGACTTTGTAGAAAACGTGTCTCTAGCTCTAACATAACACTTCAGTGTAATAAGTATACCAACTACGTATAATCCATCTTCTACAACTTCTATGTAATTAATCAGTAAACAGTTAAAACTGAATGCAGATAGTGCGTAATTTTGCTTTGAACATCGGGGTTAACCTAACCCCAGCGGAAGGGGAGTCATCTAACCTAACCTAACTTAGGGAAATGTCGTCTAATTTCTGAGATTAGAAATAGATGGCGTTGCACTTTTTACATATTTCTATTGTAATAAGTGTGAATTTTTGAAAAATGGTTATGTTGGCTTTAGCAACAGTACGAGTTTAAGCCGTTAAAGTGATACAGCCCGATTGATTTTATTATATATTTTGTATTCCTCCAACAAGAAGATACAAGTGATAAACGAACTCATAAAAACAATGCACCATCTTTCGGTTGAGGGAAATAAATGACGTAACAGAATTTGCTAGTAACAGTATTAGAGAAATTTATATCGTAACCCTGGTATATTTGCAGATGGAATATCTGAACATATTGCACATGTCCAATCACTGGCTAGAAAAGACTGTATAACACAAATTCGTAGACGTAAATTTAAAAATAAGAATGAAAGTGGTTAAGTTACAACAACCCGCAGTGTGTCACTGTTTCAACTCGTCGGAGTGGAGAATCGAACCAAAATGCATATCATTTGTTACAGAATTTTCCTAAACAATTAATGTCAATGGTATTCCCATACAGAAGCGAGCACAAACTACGCCCTAAATTAACCAGTATGACCCCAAACCCCGGAAATACGCTCCAAATCGTAGGGTTATACACGGAGATATGCCTAATTTCTTAAACACATATTCTTGTGCTTAAAGACAGACGGACAGGCAGACAGACAGATATATCAAATTTATTTGCTGATTATACCTAGGCCACTGGCCCATCATAATCGTACATTCTAGGTGCCAATAATTGTAAAAGAAATATAATAAAATTATATACAAGATTGAACAAGTAAAAATCAAAGTGCATAGCTTCTGGTTGTGGGGGCGTGTGCACCTACTTTTGCCGTCGCTTGGCCGGTGGCTTGGTGTAGGTCTGTGTAAATAAGAATAGGTATGGAATGCAATGCGTGAATGTGTTTTCCGGAAAGTGTCTAGTGGAGTGTTTTGAGATGATAAATGTTAACGCCGCGAGTTAGGGAGAGGGAGTTTGGCTGTGAGGATGCTTTTAAGGAAAATGTTTAGTTCCTGTAGGTGATGTTTTGCTAGGAAATTAAAATCATTAAGTGGTGAGAATGGGTCTAAGTTGGTGGCGGTTTTGAATGTAGTTTGGAGGAGTGAGGAAAGGGGATATGTATATGAGGTGCGTAGAAGTTTCCGAAGTTAGGTCTGAATAAGGACAGTATGGAGAAGGGGTTAGGTTAAAATGATGTAATTTCTGGCGGAAATTGCGACTTTCAGTTAAGATTGGATTAGAGGTCTTGCGGGAGTAAGCCAGGTGTGGAGGAATGTTCATGGTGGTACGAAAACTGGCGTACCTGTCGGTGTTTATAGGGTCTGCCTAGAATGGGTAAGGAAATTTGACATTTTAGATTGGTTTCATTTTGAGGGACAGTACGGTATGCGCGGCGTATAAAAGCATTCCGGGATTGGAGATAAGGTTTCTTTGTTCGACAATCCGCATCAGAATCTAGAATTCGATTAGAATTTCGAAAGAGGCTATCACTAGCAGGGTATAAAGAGCTGTGGTGGTTGAAATTCTATAAGATCTGGAAATATATAATAGAATAAGTTTGCTGATGGTGTTGAAGACACGTCTGGATGAGGGGGGAGGGGTAAGAGTAGCCACAAATCAGCAGCGTGTCGAACGATTGGGATGATAACTCGGAGTAGGTTGTACATGCAGGTCCTGCATCTAAATACTTATTAACAACTTCGACCGCTTTCTCAAATTTAAACAATTGCTTACTCAATAAGATTTTATTAGAATAATTAATTACAATATAAATCACATAAATTATTCTATATTGATACAGCAGGAAAGATGTGGGGTTTTGATTATCAAGCAGCGTGCGCTTTTTAAAATATTTACCTTGAGTTTCTCAAGGTTGTCTCCAGTCGCGAATCCTAAAATGTCTTGTTTGCTTGTCTCTACACCTTACGTTATCTAAATTATTAATTAGTTTATATTCCTTACTATCATTTCAATGCTGACAACTTGTCCTACGCATCTTTATCATTTCCTTCTTGTCGTTATTTTAGACACGTGTAGTTGAGAGCGCAACGACCGGTTCTGCTTTGTAGACATTAACTGGGATTTTCAATCATCGATTGCAGTACCGTTGGTGGAAATCAAACTATTAGTTGCTTGTACGACATAGATCTCGGATGATTCCTTGTATGAAGCAGTTAGTTTCGTTTGTGTCAAATTAGAAGTCTCTGATCTCCTTTAGTAAGGTAGAATACAATTTGTGGAATGTTTCTAGTGTAACAGTAACGTTAGATCGTAAAAATTATGGGTCGTTGGATTCGTTTTTCCATCTGAACCTCCAGAGACGGCAATTCTAATTTCTGGAAGTGTACACAACACATTTTTCATTGGAGATAAATAAGTTCGTGTGATAACATATTCATATTCAGTCAAGCGGTACTAGAATGATTTTTACCACATATAGGGTTTCTGCTAATGTAAAATGTACCGAACAGAATAATCCTTTTTAATCGAATTAACAGTATGAAGTGCCAGGTGATCCAGCAGGCGTCGACTACAAAAAGCTGTTTTGCCACAACGCAAATTATCAGCACCTTCAAGACCAAGTTTTGCTAATGTAAAGCAATTATTAATCAATCTAACTTAGTAGCATAGGAATGTTGTGTACATCATTATGCAATACCCTGAACTACAGAACTACTTAATGTAATATTGTTATTAGTTGTCAGCGTTCCCTAATTACCTATTTAAGGTTATATATTTCAGTAAAGTGCATAACAAAAACAATCATAATTATAATTATAATAGAGAGTGTAGAATGAGTAGAGAAAGGTAGAAGTACGCGTAGAAAGATTATGGTTACTCTGTGAATTAAGTTAAATAAATAAATACAGTCAGATGTGTTTTCTTCAAGTACATAGTATATAGGTAAGTCGATGTTGGCGATCTAGTTTAACAAAGGCGAACCACATTACACTAAGCTTAAAACATGCTGCAGTTTCTTTAGTACGTTTTTTAAGGTTACTTATCACACAATAGGAGATGTTATGGTATGGAAATTGAACTTACTTCACTTAAACCCCTAGAATGTGCTAAGAGCGACAGCTGTTATTGGTTTAGTAGGAACTATAAAATAAAATCAACTTTGACTGCTCATAAAATTTTCTATATAAAAAATTTAGAGTTATATTATTGTTAAGGTGTAACGTTGTTACTTAGTAATTTCGGCCAGTAGATGGTTATATATTGTTGTAACAACGGCCCACTTTGGTCTTTGCTAAAAATGTGATATGAAAATGGCCGCACGTTGAGGTGCCGCTAAAATATTGCTGTGATAGGGCCCCGCTTTGGGCGTCACTAAAAGGGTGCTGTGATACAGATACAGCAATTTGTTTAACTTGATATTATTCTCTTATCTAAAGAGTAAAATTACTTTTGCTATTACTTTCTTAAAACCATAATCACAATTAGGTTAATTTCTCCTTATTTATACGTATACAGATATTTTTAAGGATGACAGTAATCACACATAGTGGAAACTTAATAAACATAAAAATCCAAAGTAATGGAATTTGTATAGATACGTTAAGTTTGATTTACCGATCAAGTTGACATTAAATTCAAATAACAATATTACAATGTAAAAAGTATAACTAAATTGTAGCGGTCTAGCCTCACAAAAAAATTCTTTTTATAGATGTAACCATACCAACAAAATGGCTCCTACATGAACAGCTGTTGTCCTGGGACCAACTACGAAAAAAACCGCCACAATCCATATTCATCAAACTTCCATATTCATTAAGGGATAGAGTTTCGAAATATCACATAATTATAAAATTACTATCTTACTATCTTGAAGTAATTTCTTATATTGTAAAATTAAAAAAATATCCATAAAACAAATGTTGTGCATGCTGTCTTTTTCGTAACATAAGCCAAGAGAACTCAAACACAAATAGTTTTAAAAAGCAATCCTGAGATCGCATTTAAACTTGCAAACTTTTAGAGACATGTTCTTTACATGGTTGTTCAAATACGACTAATTTTGATTACGGAAAAACAATTTGCTTTGAAACGAACGCCTAACACGGCACGTGTGGGCTTGATTATACCAAATATAACTAGATATGAATAGGTTTTTTATAGCCAAACGACATTTTCTATTTCAGTAAATAATTTTCAAAGTGATCTTTTAATGCTTTCACAATTGAAAAGAAAGGACTAACAAAGGTTAACTCGAAACATTTGGATATGAAAACAAAATTTATATTTAACAAATAAAAATAATGAATGAATATTAATAGTAATATACCAGTAATTACCAAAACAAAAACCTTCTAAACCACTAAGGATTAGTAAATAGAAATGCTTCAACTAAATTAAATTTTGAAAATATAATGGACTACTGGTACTTATTGAAGTATATATTTTAAAAAACGATATAGTATCTCAATTGTGGAATAACAAAGATGAACGCAAAATTTTCAGCGAAAGTATGAGCTGTACTAGGTTTCAAGGTAACTTCGGGTGAATAAATTGGATAATGCAATTGCAAGTAGAAGAAAAAAGTGTACTGACAAACTACCACCAATTCTCGAATGTTTCGAAATGAGGACCAATCACCTTCAAGGTCGATTTATTCTAGGTTTGAGTATGACCGGAAATACATTGTATCAAGTTTGGGGCATTTTACTATAACCATCCACGTCATATGATTGGAAGAAATTTGCGTAGGTTACAAAAAACACAAAATACTTTCCTGTAGTGTAAATTTTGGATCAACTCAAATTTTTAATTAATTTAACCTTGGGTCGCCTCATAGCCAAGACCTAAAAGTCTGTATAGATGACGTATTCCCACACAACACAATTTACTTGTAATTATTTGTATACAGGATGATTATATTTATTCCGTAATAGTCTTATAGAGGTAGTTACTCGTCGAGGCATAAAGCGCAAAAGCACACTACAGCACGTTAATTAATAAGCAACATCTAAATTTTAATCTATAGTTAGATAATATAATACACATAATATAATATATACACTCTTACAAATAAAACACAACCATTCCTTTGCTTTTATTCGGATTAGTTTTATCTTATCTAATGTAATTCTTATTTTATAATTGAGATCTTCATCTTCTTCTTGAAGCGCTTTTGTATCCAATAATTGGGTACGTTCAGTGCGTTTTTATTTTCGAAGTGCAAAATACAACGCACTTCGTTTCTCTTCTCTACTTTTCTAATTCTAGAAATAATAAATTCTGTTCCACAATCTAATTGTTCGAGTATGCAACACCTAGCAATGTTTACACAACCACTTCTTTTCGCACAAGAATTCCGTTCACTCGTCCTACCTACCAGTTTTGCTTAAAAGATGCATTACCCATGTTTTTCCAGACATCTGTAAAATGTTAAACCGTGTACCTTCAAAAGTGAGGAACCATTATATGTTGTAATAGCATAAGTTTTAAATATTGCAAGACGGTCTTCTGTAGGTAGGCAAATTAAATCTATTCCGTTTAAAAGATTTAACGTTAATCGTTGTTTGTAAGCTCTTCTCTTGCATCGTATATCTTAGTAAACTAGGTTTTATAAAATCTTTTTTAAAAAATACACATCGCTATACCCATTCCTCTCTGCAAGGGCTCCTATATAAAAATACGCTCCTCAGTTAATAACTGCAAATGCAGAAATTTAATATACGCCAGATATATCCAGTGTGTTTTTAAATGATTTACTAATCCCCCATTTAATCGTGCCACCTTGCATTCTTATCCTACAATTTGCTTATATGCGATTGTCGATGTTTGCATCTTCTAGAGTTGTCAAGAAGGTTGTTCCAGGCTTTGCAAAAAAACGTGCCTTTGGCTTTAACGTAGCGCTTCTGTGCAATTAGTACACCATCTATATTTAATCCGTCTTCTATTTCTTAATTTATAACCTTGTATCTGTTATTAATATTGACTGGTAGCATAAACTGTCATTCAGTCTGTTTCTTTGTGTTACTGTTCCACCGATTAAGTTGCTCCAGAGTGTTATTAAATACAAAACAGAAACTGTTTTGCAGGTATTCGGTAACTTGCTTTCACATATTTGCAATCGATGCCGAATACACCGGTACATTTCACAAGTACAATTTGCTCTCTTTCAACAGAGTTAGACAATTATTTAATGGATTAATGGATTAATGCTATATAACTATTTCTAACCGAGTAGTCATATATTGTTACTTCCAGTTTCGTAATACTGTAACGGGCTACTACTACCGCGTTTCTTTAATTTAAAACAAGTAATAATAATGGTCTTTATTACTCACTGTTCACAAGTCTAATTAACAGTATATGCCTTATTTATAGATGTTTTCAGTCCACTTAACAATGAAGCACTATTACACTAATGAATTTACAAGCACTAATTTCTTCTTAAACTAACTTCTTTACCATAGGTCTATTAACAACACTAACACAACTATTTGTTTATACACTTCTATTTATTTATGTATACTACAAGCTGCATGTACATTAGACACAGCATATAACATTTATGTATACTTATAAAAGCTCAAACTACTATTACTTTACAACGTTATAATTTATATTAGACATTCTAGTATAAACTAACCCTTGCATTTCTTAGCGGTCTTATATATAGTCAAATTTAAAGATATGACTCATCTTCTGGTAATTACGAGAAGCTTCCCGGACTGGCGAGAATGAACAGTGTTGGCGGCGTTTTGTGTGTTTGATTGCTAGAAGCATTCTAGAATCCTGGAGACTATGCAGACCCTACAACGCTTGTGTGTTTGACGGGTTGCCTAATAGTAGCTCGCAACACTACCCCCTCTTTAAAACCGTTACGTCTCGTAACTGTAAATACATTTTGACGCCAATTCGATGAATGATGACGGTATCGGCAGCTATCTCCTCTGGTGCATCCACCGCGTCGTTGGAAATAACAGTCAACACTCTTTTCTTGGTCTTGGTAGGCAACCGGCTGATAACAACAAACAAGGACCTGGACGTTGGTTTCCTGCAAAACTACTTCTAGCATATTTCGGACTATCCTCCAATCTAAGCGATCCAGTCCACAACCTAGCTTGGGCACCGTTAGTTTCGTTACTCCACTTTCCATCATCTGAGCTTTAAGATAAAGCAAAGCCTCCCATAGATGTCCATAACTAGGTCTCTGCCATGAAGAATCTTTGGTGACCAGATAGTAAGCATAACGATTTTTATCCTGAAGAACCAAAGCTTTTCCTACAGTTGGCTGCTGTTGTACTAATTCATCAACACATCTAAACTTTTTCTTGAAAACAACAGCTATTCCCCTTGACATTTCCAGATCTTGAGCTACGCAATGTGCAAGGGAATACTCTTCTGGTGCTCTAAACAGGTCTTGCTGTTTTTCAACAACAACGCCAAATTTCGCCTTAGCGGAACCATAATACGCCGCCATAAAACTCTCGAAATCTACATTTGGCTCATGATTAATAACTTGTCGAATGCCGTTCTCTTTATTCGAGCCTTCCTGGTTGTTGCCAGCGTAGGATGTTAAACGGTCAAAGTGTACCACTTTCGGTTTACCACGGGGAGATCTTCTGATCCGGTACACTACATCATTAATCCTTTTCATCACTTCGTACGGGCCTTCCCATTGTCTTTGTAATTTTGGCGACAACCCCAGTTTTCTTTGTGGATTATACAACCACACCAAATCTCCAGGTTGATAACCACCTTCTTGTGCTCTCGTGTCATAGTCATATTCCTGCAGCCGCTCTATCCACCTTGCACCTTGCCCTTCAGGATTTCGAAACTGCAGTAACCATTTTAGTGCAGCATGGTCTGTTCTCAACAGAAATTTACGGCCGTATAAGTACTTATAAAAGTGCTCTACGGATTTGACGACGGCCAACAGCTCCCTTCTTGTCACACAATAGTTGCATTCTGGCCGTGACAAGACCTTGCTGAAATACCCAATAACTTTTTCTTGTCCGTCCTGCACTTGAGAGAGAACGCCACCTATAGCTGTGTTACTGGCATCAGTATCCAACACAAAGAAACGGTGCAAAATAAATTTATTTCGTACTTGTACTTTAAAAAATATAAAACATTCATCGGTTTAAATCCATATGCTTCTGCGAGGTCAATGCTACTAAGTTGGAACAGCGAAGGATCATGATAAAACTCACGTTTTTGTATAAAATAATCAACAATCTCATTGACTGCTCCGTTATTTTGAGTAAGATTGGGTTCTACGTACCCTTCCATTCTGGTAGACTAAAAAATTTATTTCATATTCCACAGTATCACACAGAGCTTAGAAAAAATTCTCCTATCATAAAAATGTTATCTCTATACAATAATTTACAACAAAGCTCAAATATACCTTTATTTGAAAAATCATTGCGAAATTTCAAAAAAATGATGTATGAAGTTATCAATTAATTTAAAAGTACTTGCGTAATACAGACACACACACACACACACACACACACACACACACACACACACACACACACACACACAATTTGTAAATATAAGTTGTTTATTATTCCCGAGGTGCATTTTTGTAAATCCAATTATTTATTATTATTATTTATGTCATGTTTATTTATAAAATATTCATTACAATTACGTATAAGTTCATTACATGGAAGGATTATATAAAAATGAATAAACCATAATAATTATAATTAGCTTAGTGGAAATATGTAACTAGGCGTACGCCTGTATATTTCTAATAAATAAATAAATAAATAAATAAATTTCCCCTCCATCCGTGGATAACTCAAAATTGGTGCTGTAACTAGCAGCCGTTTCAGTTGTTCAAATGCACCGTGGCAGTCGTCATTTCAATCATATTCTTGTCCATCTTCGGTTAATTTTGTTAACGGTTTGGCAATGTTCGCAAACCCAAGTATAAAGCGTCGGTAATATGTGCACAATCCTAGAAAACTGCGTAGTTGGTGTATATCTGCTGGTGTAGGCCACTCTTGTACCGTTTTTATTTTGTCAGGGTCAGCTCTTATTCCGGTCTCCGAAACGACATCTCCTAAGTATTTCACCTCTTTTCCAAACAGGTGACACTTCTTGGGGCTCAATGTAAGGTTTGCCCCCCGTAATCTTTGGAATATCTCCTCTAGGTTCTTAAGGTGTTCTTCAAAAGACCGGCCTAACACTATCACGTCGTCTAGGTACACCAGACAAATCTTGCAAGACAGTCCACGCAGTATCGACTCCATCAACCGTTCAAAAGTAGCAGGGGCATTGCATAATCCAAATGGCATGACCTTGAACTGCCATAATCCAGTTCCAATTGTAAACGCAGTCTTTTCTTTATCGTTTGGCTCCAAGCCTACCTGCCAGTATCCGCTTTTCAAGTCCAAGGTCGAAAACCATTTAGATCCGGATAGAGTATCCAAAGTGTCATCAATTCTGGGCAAAGGATAGCTGTCTTTCTTTGTCACATTGTTAAGCCGCCGGTAGTCTACACAAAACCTTGTCGACCCGTCCTTTTTCTTGACAAGCACTACCGGGGATGCCCATGGACTATTCGAGGGTTCAATCACTCCCTATTCTTCCATATCAGTGATAATTTGCTCGGCTTCCTTACGTTTTGCCAAAGGAAGCCGCCTGGGGTGTTGTCTTATCGGTTGCGCATCTCCAGTATTGATCTTGTGTTGCACAACATTCGTCCTTTCTTTCTCACTATCATCCAGTGCAAACACTCCTCTATATCTTCCGACCAGTTCTTTTACTTTGTCCAGTTGGTCGCCATTTAATCCTTGACACGAGGGTATCAACATATCCAGCAATTTCTGTGAGCAACCGTTGGTTGGTTTATCTTTCGTGTCGTCCACACAACGTTTAATATGGCATACTGGAATGCAACTTCCCACGATCGTGTCCTTCTTCAGGGTCACCGTATGCGGATTAATGTTCAGCACCCTTACTGGTACCATATTTCGAAACTTTACCAGCATTCTTCCAATCAGTAATCCCTCCTGACCCATTCCCGATTCAGTTGCTTTCATCATGCATACTTGTCCTTCCCGGAGCGTACCATCCGGGCGTCCTATTACTATCATTTCCGCCTTCTCGGGTATTTTCATATCGCAAATCATTCGAACTTGCATCGTCTGGTTACTCGTACCTTGAAATGGAATCTCATCATCATCTATCCGAAGCACATTTTCTTTCATGTTTACATGAAACCCATATTCTCTCATGAGATCCATTCCCAAGATCACTTCTTCTGTAATTTGAGCTACCAACACCCGATGATTAATTAGTTTGTCCCCAATTGCCAACGTAACGGCAGTCTCTCCGTGAGTACAAATTTTCTCACCACTTGCCGTTCGGAGACACACCGATACAGGTAGCACTTTTCCACGACCAACTAAATCTGGTCTCACAATAGTCCTTGTCGCTCCTGTATCCACGAGTAATCGGACAATCCTACCATTAATTCTACCATCGATATAAATGCTGTCCAGACTTCCCATTGACGATGCAGCACGGATGATAATCTCCGGAGCACTACGCTGTGCTGTCGACGTTCGCCCCCTTACATTGACCTGCTTTAACTCAACCGGTTGTTTCTTTGGTTGAGTACAGCGTCTCTGCATATGACCAACTTCACCGCAGCTCCAGCATCGCAGACGCCATCTCCGCGGTCGTAATCTTTTCAGCCTTTCCGCTTTTCAAACACACGGTTTATTATTTCATCTATGCTGTTCTGCGATTGCTCAGGTTCTTCTAATGCAGACCGAACTTTGTGATTCATCCTGTGTGACGTCTGCTTAGCTGCTTCAAATTCAAGCGCATGAGCCAGTGCGACATCTAGCATTTTTGGCCATGCTAATCTTAGCGCTTGCTGTATTTCACTGTCTTTAATGCCATCCACAAATGTTTGAACAACCAGTTGTTCGAGGAAACTATCTGGTGCCGTTGGGTATGCCAATCTAACTAATCTGGCGATGTCAGCTTCGAATTCTTGCAAGCTTTCACTTGTCCTCTGCGAGCGGTTCTTAACTTGTGCGTGGTAAACCTGTTGAAGGTGAGCGTCTCCATATCTCATCTCAAGCTTCGATGTTAAGAAGCCGTAATCATTCTGCTGGTGATCGGGAATCGTTTGTAAGATGTTAAGAACTTCCCCCCGTAGGGCCACTATTAAGGAGATATCCTTCTCTTTGTTGCACCAACCGTTGGCTATTGCCGCAGCTTCAAATTGTTTCAAATATGTGGGCCAAGGTGTTTTGCCATCGAACGTGGGTGGTTTTACTTTAAATTTAGACGGTATTGACTCGCTCCTTTCCATGCTTCTTATTTCTGGGATGTTCTCATTTACAACTTGGTTTACTAATTCAAGTGGCCGTGTTGTTAGTGAAATCACTTGTTCTTGCAACCTCATCACATCTTCTTCCATTTTTATCAGTTTACTGTCCAACTTTTGCTCAACTATTCTTACCTGTTCAGTGACATCTTCTTTCAATGCAATGGAGCTTGCTATTAATCTTTGTTCTAACGTGGCCGTCTTTTCATTCAACTCTTCCATTTTCATCGCGTTTTCACTAAACCGTTCTTCTATTTCCTTAGCATTTTCACTTAACCTTTCGGTAAGGTTTGATTCCAGTTCAACTGACCTCACTACGTTTTCATTTAGTGTCACTTCTAGTTTAGCCGACCTCTCCTCCATACCGCATTTAAAATCCTTGAGGAAATTCATTAAGGTTTCTGCCTCCATTTTACTTTGACTTCTTGTAACTGGCATATACAAACTACTCAAATGTCTTTAGACTTAATTATTCACCCCACACAGCCTGACACCAGTGTAACGGGCTACTACTACCGCGTTTCTTTAATTTAAAACAAGTAATAATAATGGTCTTTGTTACTCACTGTTCACAAGTCTAATTAACAGTATATGCCTTATTTATAGATGTTTTTAGTCCACTTAACAATGAAGCACTATTACACTAATGAATTTACAAACACTAATATCTTCTTAAACTAACTTCTTTACCATAGGTCCATTAACAACACTAACACAACTATTTGTTTATACACTTCTATTTATTTATGTATACTACAAGCTGCATGTACAATAGACACAGCAAATAACATTTATGTATACTTATAAAAGCTCAAACTACTATTACTTTACAACGTTATAATTTATATTAGACATTCTAGTATAGACTAACCCTTGCATTTCTTAGCGGTCTTATATATACTCAGATTTAAAGATATGACTCATCTTCTGGTAATTACGAGAAGCTTCCCGGTCTGGCAAGAATGAACAGTGCTGGCGGCGTTTTGTGTGTTTGATTGCCAGAAGCATTCTAGAATCCTGGAGACTATGCAGACCCTATAACGCTTGTGTGTTTGACGGGTTGCCTAATAGTAGCTCGCAACAATACCATGTTCTTTGACCATAGTAGATCGGAATATCTGCTTTGATTGAGAATCCGGACAGTTGATAAAATCCATTATAAGTGGACTTTGTCCCGGTTTTGTTCCGAAATAAAGCGCCTTCTACTTTGTTGTGTTGAATTTCAACTTGGCTTCCTGAGACCATTTGTTCAATCTACTCAACGCTTTATTCGGTTTTGTTCGCATCTCCATTAACAATCTGGACCTGATAATCAGCAGCGAAACATCCGCGAACCCAACAGTAGTGCGTCTTCTGGGCAATTTACCTTAAAGATGCTCTCATACAACAACTTCCAGAGCGTGGAATCAGAGTGGCACCCCTTTCCACCATTCGCGACACAACTTCGTCCGGAATTTCAACCTGTGCGAATCGTCCCGAGAAATAACTCATGACCAATGACAACAGGTTTCGTGGACTATCCCTTCGTTCCAATCCCAAACGATAGGTAACCACCAGGGAGCACCAACTGCTACTGAGATGTCCAACGCTACGAAGTCGCAATATCCTTGCTTTCCTCGCCTGTTTGTTTTCTTCGACTACGAACTCTTAAACGCCGATATGCGACATATCCTTTGCGAAACCAAATGGTCTCCTATTAAAGTTGCCGCTGTCTCGCATAGCGTGCTCAACCCGGGTGGTTGTAACTCGATCCAAAGCTTTCCCCAGTACCGGCTAATTAGACAATAACTGCCATGGGTCTGACATCTGCCTATTTTGGTTTAGGGGGTACTATATTAGACAGGAAGTAAGTCCTTCTACTCGAAATTTTGCCGAACCCTTGTTTTTCCAAACAAGGTAGTGATCTTTAACGTGTGTGATAGTACTCTCGCACGTGACCTACATTTTACCTCTCATCAGGACCAGCGAGTATTTTTGTGAAAGTTGTTCGCGTAACATTTTTCAAGAAGACCGTGTCCGGATTCGGATCAGGAACCTTCGGCATAGTAATTACACGCATACCAACTACACCTTGGAGCCACCATATGATCCCTAACAACGGGAAAGTCCCTAATTTGTGTGATTCTACTGGGAATCGCTATATTTGCATGCAGCTACTTTTGTGTATACGGTAACACTGTGGTTTTAATGGAGCAAGATAGTTGTTCCCGATGGAAAAGCGGTAGAAAAAAAAACAACTATTTCAATAAATTAACATCCACAAAAAATTGCAAAACTTGCGCAACTATAAAACCCAAAAACATTAGATATTGATATTAGAACACAATAAAATCTTTCGGGTCCATTGGACCCACTTAGTAGCCAAGGGGTTAATAAAGGCTTTATAACAAGGCTTACTAAAATATAAACCAACATGCAGCTGTTCAAAGAAATTTTCATTACTCTCAGAACATTTTAGGAATGAGTGTTATCCGATTGATTACTTTAGTTTCACGAGTGAAATATGTGTGAAGTAACTCTCCAGGTGGGTTCATAAATTTGATTAATTATAGTGGACTGTAGATTGCTTGAATAATTAATGAAACACAAGTTAACAATTAAACACTTAATAATGAGTAAATAATAGTACCAAAACAGTAAAACCTACAATCTTGCTCCTGAAGTGTTAAACCGAACTCCTCGACCCTTCAGAAAATGTTCTTAAAACTTGTTTTTACCTAACGGTACAATGAATTAGCAGCGCTCTCCAGAATGTACAGAAGCTACAATAGGAAAATACTAATCCTAACAATATGCACAGTTTGTAACTTCAAGAAATTTGGGAATGGCTCAATTTATATTAAAATAAGTGAAACTTAATTAAACTCTATGTTTATTTCATTGATCACCAATTAAGGTTGTTGCACTTGAATTCTAAATAAACACGTATTAAACTATTATTCTGAAAGCGTACAGAAAATAATCGTTTAGAAAATGAGCATGTGTTAAGATCGTGAGTGTAGTTCCTTTTTTCTACTAAAATCATAGTAGAATGTTTTGATTTTACATTTGACCTTGGCTTGAACGAGAATTACAATAAATTTTCCTTGAATTTATCAGTTGTGGAGTATTTACCATTTAAGCGTTATAAATGTCATTGCAACGCGTGTTTGAGAAAAATTTAAATTCGATATTAAAGATGGTGCATCTGCGCGTTTGTGCAAATCGTGCATTTTCTGTAGTTCATCTGGTGGTTTAGGCTTTTTCGCAAGTTTCCGTATTTGTCGTGTAACTGAAACACATTCCGTAATTGCAGATTACACACAAATATTCGAGGTATTGATTAGTCTCTGAAATCCTAATCGTTGGGGAATTTGATGTTTCTAAAATTAGCCACACGTACATTAATTTTCAATACATAGAAATAATTTACACCCTTCGGTTTCGAGAGTAAAAAATAGAAAATTTTTTAGCATCGGCTGCACTCTTTTAAACTATTGATTAGCTTTGGCAAATACAAGATTTTGGAATTGTTCTGTGATAAATTATTAAAAATTCTTATCGTTTCATAATTTTTTATCAGTATCATGAATATTAAATATGTGCGATTTTCGAGTCAAGGACATGGGCACGTTTGCACACAATTCAGGTCTTTGTTTGTGGTACAGTTGTCATTAGATAGCTCATTTCCTGCAGTATTGCTAGCATCCTAAATAGAAAACAAGAAACGTAGAGCACGCTGTTTAGTTATTGGTCGTTTAGTACGATGAGCTAACAATCAGTAATTACAATCGTTGTATAAATAACAACAAGGTCGAGAGGTTGGCCTCCGATATCTTGTTTCTTGCTAAACCAGTATATAAATTAATTCAATAAGATTCTTACACAACAAATAAGATATTCGAATACCGTTTAGTGAACGTCTAGTGTAGAACGAATTTTGCATCTGTACAAGAATTAAATATCGCGTTGTATTTACTCATTATGAAAAATACCGATGTCTTCGTTTCAAATTAGTGGGAAGACCACAGTGCACGTCACAGTTTCTTGCTCAACCTCGTAGTGGAATAACCCGTTAAATTATATCTTAATCTCAAGAAGCAGTAGTGATTAAAACGCAATGGCGAGGAGTCGGTTTATGATAAGTGCAGTGCTACTTATTTTTCAAGTGCAAGTGAGTTTACAAAATTGTCGGATAATACAAGCTGAACGAAATCTGCAGAACTACTGGTGCAATACTATACAAGAACTAGAACAAGAAAAAAATTTTCAATTACTAGATGTCAATATTTACAGTGGTAAAACGCTTCCAGTGCTTTCAAACCAAACCCATACCAGGACTCCTAATTTACAAGTAGTATTAACTGACGAATTTGCGGATGGTCTAAGTCCAAACACTTTTAAAATATTAAAAGATATATCAAAACAAGTATCGAAGAATTCGCAGTTAACAACACTTCCAAAGGGTTTGTTTGAAAGCTTGCCATTACAGAAACTTTATCTAAACGACAATGGTATCCAATCCATTCAAGTTGGAGCGTTTTCTAATATGCAGCAGCTTGAAGAACTACACATCACACGTAACAATCTAAGAAGCGTAGAAGCTGGCATTTTTAACAGTTTACCAGTCGACACTCTGTCATTAGCTAATAACAAAATATCTGTAATTAGAAGAAACGCTCTTTTCAATATGAAAAATCTGAGACATTTATACTTAAATGGAAACTCACTCTCTGAGTTTCGACCAGACCTTTTTATCAGTTACGGCTCAAATCTAAAAACATTATGGCTTCAAAATAATTATCTCTCGGAATTTGATAGAAACTGCGTAAAATCTCTGGATAATCTTAAAGTCTTAAATCTAGCCAACAACAGAATATCAAAAATTATAATTTACGCCTTTGAAAACTTGCTGAACTTGATGGATTTGAATTTGTCATCGAATCAGTTGCAGGATCTAGATGAAGAAATATTTGCAATCGATGGGATGACTAGTCTTACCAAATTTCAGATAAATGATAACAGTCTTTCTTTTCTCACACCAAAACTTTTAGGAAGACTGAGCAGTTTAAAGTACATTCGCATTGGTGGAAATCCGTGGATCTGTCCGTGCTTCGATGCTATTTTATCGTGGTTAGCTGAACATAATATTCAACAGTTTTGCGATTTCGATTATTATACGGGTTCACGACCGGTCTGTGTGGCACCTAAAGTACGAACCTCCACATGTGACTATTCAGCATCAAAAAATCAATTTATTCAGGAGTATGCAGATCTTAATGTTCACTCCAATAACATATGCACAATATAGTGCTTCATACAATACTCCAAATAGAAATAAACTCTAACAAAATATAAAAGTGAATGACAGTTCCCACATGTTTACAGTGCCATGTGCTTGTGCTTTGGTTAATGTATCTATCCTGAATAAAAGACTGTCTTTGTGTTTAATTTTGTTTTTAATTTAATAGCTAGCACTATGTACTAGCTTTGTTTGTTGTAAAGCTATCTAACCTCATAATGTAGATGGTTAAAGGTTAGAGTAGATCCGCTTGTTATTGATTCTTACGGAAATTACTTCAATTTGTTATATTTTAAAGAAAATCTGGGAATTATATTTAAAGTGTTTACTCTTAAGTCTAAAAATGTAAGCCAGCCTCTCAAAATCTACACTAAATACTATATCTGTATGGTCTAGATTAATTTATTGTAAATAAAACTTAAAAAAGGTAAACTTAATCAAGCTCATTTAATTTATTTCAGATCTAATTAAGTACTGTATAAATTAGTAGAACTAATTTTTCTACTAACACGACAGCATAGACAAATTGCCGACTTAATTGTTTCTAATATTTTGCTTTTATAACTTGGTGTATTAAGATTACTTGAAACAAAAGAGATGTAGTCATTATCATCATTAGGTCTTCAGTCCTGGAACTGGCTAGACTCGTACCCACATTACTACCTATTCTGACTAACCTAGACATTACCCTGAAATTTGTACAGTTTGCATCTATCACTACCTCATCTAGATCTACATCTACCTCCTTTCCCCTATCTCTGCTTGTAATATATCCCATGCTATTCCCAAAAATGCCTTGGAACGTATTCTGCCCTTTATTTATTCTATTTTTTCCACAGATATCTTTATTCCCCTACTATTTCTATAACATATTTGCTATTAATTAACTGTGTCTGTCCATGCTATCATCCTCATACATCTTAAGCACAACATTCCAAAAGGCTGCTACCGTTTATCTTTCTGCTTTTCCTACCGCCCGTATTTTATAGGCATTCTGTGCTGTGCTCCACACATATGCTTTCAACAACTTTCTTCTCGTTTCTATTTTTGTTGTCTTTGTTCATAGGCACTGTTCTTTCTTGTTAGATGCAGTTTGATCCCCTTCTACTGTTTTACAATTAAATACCCTATTTCTACGACACTCAGTGGTTTTGCAGGGAGAACAATGTAGTACCTTCGGGTGGAGCATTGAAAAATCACATGTAAGGTTTTGAAGGGAGGTAAGCAGCTTGTGACTGCCAAGTTCCCCCAGCACTTGAACATTTGCCGATTTAATATTTTTTCCAATATATCTTTTCGCACAGTCAACATTAGTTGCAGATATTTCACAACCAACAACTGTAGTTGTTTATAATAATCATCAGATTTATTTGCGCCTATTTCTTTGTTATTAGGTTTTCCGTATCAAAATTGGTTTGACACGTATCTCCACTTAATTATATTCTGAGCTAGCCTACACAGTTACCTGAAATATCCACAATTCCCCTTCTATTGTTTTCTAATTATATGCCCCATTTCACCGAGATTCATTGGTATGTGAAGGGGGTTAAGCAGTCTGTGGCTACCAAGATTCCCCAACACTTAGACATTTGCTGAATTAATAATTTTCCAGTAAATCCTTTCACACAATTAACATTGTTTGAGAATATTGCTCAATCAATACTTGCGGTTGCTTATAATAATTATCATGTTTAAGTACTGTAACGAATATATATTCTGTAGCACTGTAACAATTTTATTTTCTGTCAATATTTTCACAGATATCTAACTTATTTAATTTATTAATAACCAACTTAAGTATAATAATGCTACACAATCTACTAAATACATATAATATATTGTTGAAAACAATATTAGCTTTCGAATTGAAAGTGCAAAATTTCAAATTACGCGGTGACAAAAGATGCCCTTTGTTGGTGTCACCATAAAGTTCCCTCCGTTAGATGATTGTGATATCGAGCTTGTTCTCAGGTGGCAACACGTCATCTTACCACTTCCAACTGAGCTGTCGTTAGAGTAGGTCAATTGTTCCTTAAATCAAGGATCATGACGTTGTTGCAGTTCAGGTGTTGGAAGCACAGAAAGATTAAAATTGTATTCTTGAAATGGTATCGTCTCGGCGACGCGCATTTTTATGTCCACACTTGCTGGAATTAGCTCGCAATTGACGAAACGTTAAAATGTTTGAATGGCCTTAGGCTAACAGTAAGTATTACTGAGTTTAGAAGCATACTAAATTGCAATCTAGGATAATTTGTACATCTTAGCTTTGGAAATTTAAGAAAAATATCTAATTTATTTGGACACAAAATGAAAATTTATAAGTAACGATGTGAAGTTTAACCTTGTACGAAAGTCCAATTGGCGTGCTTCAATTGTTTAATGTGGACGCCGTGATGGCGTGTAGGATTTTCAGTATGCAGCTGATTGGTTTGTATGGATTTGGAGATTCCTAAATTCTTAGTTGCTGAAACCAGAGGATTATAAATTATCAATTGTAATTTCGGGTATGGTCCTTATACCTAGCAATTACTTTATCATCGGATTGGCATCTGGTATGTAATTTGTTTTCTTATACGTCAGCTGTAGCATTAGATATAGCAGACAAATAATTTTTTGTTTGATCACGTGGTAATATTCAAGTTCATTAAGTGAATGACAAACAAGTTATTTCTAAATTAGGCAACAGGAACCTATAAAGTTTCACTTTAAATCTTTTTATTAATACTATTAATATACGGTAGATGTCGTTATGAAGACAGGAAAGGTTAAGTTCTATATTTAATGAAAATTGATGTGATTATTTGAAACATAATTTATTCAAATCTTAGAGAATTAAATTGTTAAAGTTTACATTGCACTAATTATTTAAGTGGAATATTTTTGCCATAGAATGTGAGGTTACAGTAGTGCTACTCAAACCAACAGAAGTTGTAATATAAAGTTAAACATTCAAAAAACTCATACTCGATCATTTGAAGATAAATTTTGCTAGACCTTGCTAATATAAAATTATTATATTTTATTTGTAAGAAATACTGATATTATCAAGTACATATGTACATATCTTTCAATAATTTTATTTAATCAAACTTATTTAAAGAAGATGTCTTGTAAATAATTTACTTGCAACTGAAGAAATAGATTTTTATTTGGTCAAGACTATGATTATTAATTGGAACGAATTAGGGTTGATTCGAATTAATCATTAATTTTGGATATTAAGGCACAAACAGTGCTATCTTTGTTTTAATCTGTTTACAGGTGTAGCAGTGCATCTATAGAGGTCAGTATCGAGCCATAAGGTAAGAAAACTTTAGGAATTGTGTTTCAGTAATATATTGTATAGCGGTAATTGAGTAAAGGTTTCCGCATTCGCCTTATACAAGAGACTTAAGTAAGGTCTTCTTCGTATACAAAAATTCGGTGGCGCCATATTCTTTACATTTTTGGTCGCAGTCCAACCCCGACCCACAGCTCATGTTCTACCCAGAGCAAATAGCTCGACTAGCCGCTTAGCCTTTTGAGGTTTCCTCATCTACGAGCCATTTTCCACCGAACCTTGCCGTGGGCTCTTTACACTTTCTGAAAAATCCTCGTCAAACATCCTTGTGCCTTTCAGCTGGTCACATAGGAGCAAAAAATCTAAAAAATGAATAAACCCCTTTTAGTAAGGCAAAACGTAATAGCACTAGTTTTGAGCAATCACATCTATGCATAGTAGATCTGTGATATTTGATTTTTGTATTCGATATAGTTATATCTGAAAAAAACAATTCACAATGGAACAGGAAATTATTACCATTTCATTAGCTTAATGCATTACCAAGAAATATTTAATAACAATATACACTCTGAAAATGTATTTAAAAAGGAACAAGTCGTTTGTGTTGCCTAATCCATAGGCGGATTATATCCTTTCAGTTGTTAAAATTAAGATAACTCTTGCGTAAATACGGTCACGAGGTTAGGTCAGCCTCGCGAGGCTGACCTAACCTATTAATTTTTCCTTTTATCTAACCTAAGTCCACACAAGTCCAACTAACCTAACCTAACTTCGGACAACACTAGCTAACCTAACTCCTGACAAGTCCTTCCACATTTAAACAAACAATGTTTACCCTCCTAAATACAGCAATACCTTCGGATTAAAATCCGATCTAGGACTGATTAAAATCCGATCTAGGTCGGATTAAATCCGACCTAGGTCGGAGGCAATTTCACCCTATGAGGTAATTTCACCCTATGGGGCAATTTCACTCTATGGGGCAATTTCACCCTAACCTAACATCCTACATATATCCGGATATATGTCGATGCCCATCCCTACCGACGTAGGTCGGATTTAATCCGACCTTTGGCATCCCACCAGCGCTCCAACATAATAAAACAGTATAAAATCCATGTTGTTTTAATATTAATAAGATTTTTGGTGATCCAACGCAGTTTTTTATGCATTCTGATGTACGCCTAAGCACGTCTGTGCCCATGCGCACCCCTGCGCGCGCATTTTTTTGCACATGCGCACCCCTGCGCGCGCGCACCCCTGTATTTTTATTGTATCCTAACAATACTAATATATATAAATAAAACCAAAACGTTTGAAACCATAATTATATTTCAATTCAAATACTTAACAAGTACACTACACATAGAAATATATTTTTATTCATTAAAACTAATACACACACAAAAGTCACTCTTTCCTCCTTTTAATTGACAAATATGTAGTATACATTTCCAAATTTTGTGTACGATTTTCGTTTGATCTGAGTTCTGTATAGAGTGTGGCTTGTGGAACATTGTAGAGTGTGAGTATCACAATTAAATATCAACCAACTAGTTGGTAAGACAACCTCTAGGTTAGGCAAATTTCCACCAAATTCTCACCACCATATAATAGAAGTTGGTTTTGATTTATATGGCGGTCTTTAATAGATGTATTGCATTGTTAAAAAATTTATAAAGACGACCATAAAATCGCTATCGGCAAAAAATCTTAAAATTGGGGTAGCTCCTTGGGGAGATGCTATCTAAAAATTCCTAGAGATTCGGATAGCTTAGAAAGTTCTAATATTAATTGATACCAAACAAGATAGGTTTATCTCGAAAGATGCATTGGCTAGACGAAGAAAACTATTTGGTTCAGATAAGTGTGGAATTGAGGGATTCTCCTCATTTCCGCCTTATGGGAATATACTTGTAAATGTGTGTGGCAATGTGGATGTGTGTGGAAATGTGGAGATGAATCTCCTCATTTGCTCTTTATGGGAAGTCACGAAAGTGAAAGTTAAAGTAGTACATCCGATAATTATAGATGTAGTGCGTAAGCAAGAAGCTAATTGATTTTCACCGACAGGCATGAACTAGTTTGTAATCCGATTCAAGGTTAGTTAAGAATATTAGGTTTTACTGGTGTGATTAGACTAGTTTGGAATGTTACTCAAGGTTAAACGACGCTGGGTTTCACCTAATTTAAAAGTAAACTACGTAATGGTCTTAGACTCACCGGCATCCATCGAGTATTGGAATTCGACCAATCGCCTTGGTTAAAACCCTACATCGATTTGAACACCACCCTTAGGACATCTGCCAGAAATGCGTTTGAAAAAGACTTTTTTAAATTAATGAATAACGCAGTCTTTGGGAAAACGATGGAGAATGTCGACAAGAGGGTGGATGTGAAGATCGTGCCCCGGTGGGGACACGATGGACAAAAATTGTGCGCGAGTGGACTTATCGCCCGCCCGAACTTTAACAGTAGTTTAGTGCTAGGAGAGGATTTGGTTATTATACAGATGGATAGGGTAAAAGTCGCGTACAACAAGCCTATATATGCAGGTTTTTCAGTTTTAGATATTTCAAAGACCCTCATGTATGAATTTCATTATAACACCATGAAACATTTGTATGGAGCCAAACTCTCACTACTTTACACAGACACTGACTCTTTAGTGTATAGTATAGAAACAAAAAACTTGTATAGTGATATTAGTGCAAACATTAACAATTTCGACACTAGTGACTACCCTCGAGACAACAAATACAATATGCCTCTTGTGAACAAAAAGATCCCCGGCAAGTTTAAAGACGAGTTCAACGGCGACTTGGTGTTACAATTTGTTGGGACTAGGGCCAAGTCGTATTGCATCATTAGTGAGAAGGACACGATTAAAAAGATCAAGGGGGTATCGCGTGGTGTGGTGGCGGAGATTAGTGTGGATAGTTTTAAGGACATTGTGCATAATAATTCTGGTGCCCTTATGCATAGCATGGTATGTATTCGTAGTAAAAAACACGATTTGTACACCCAATTAATTAATAAAATTAGTTTATCGGCAGAAGATGATAAAAGGTACGTCATCCCTGGTAGTACTTCCACATATGCATGGGGGCATAAGGATATTAGATAGTTGTTTATATTTGTATTTATTTTAGTGTATATATAGTATGTAAGTTAGTTATAAGCATATCTACCCTCCCCCATCCTTAAAATTTCCTTCATTCCCGGCGATATGTGTTTACCTCCACGTGGTCTCGCCGGACGGTAAAACATATTGTTGGATTAACAACAATATGTCTTATTGACTGAAAACACGTGTCCTCTCTTTTACTTTAATCTCTTTTTATTACAGGGCTATTTAAACAACCCATTAATCTCTTTTTTTGTTACAGGTTAACCTGCTTGGATTCGGCTACACAAACAAAATAATGTTATACTTTGTAAAAATTGTAATTAGTTTATTAAACTGTAAATCGGATAAAATAAATTATTAAACTTTTGTGTTCTTATTTTCTTTTGTGTTGGTTAAAGGACTGTAGATATTAAAAAGGAGGGGTGATTATAAATTGATCTTGGTAAAAAATCTTAAAATTGGGGTAGCTCCCTTGGGGGTGATGCAATCTAAAAAATTCCTAGAAATTCGGGTAGCTGAGACAAATCTAATCTTAATTAATACCAAACAAGATAGGTTTATCTCGAAAGATGCATTGGCTAGACGAAGAAAACTATTTGGTTCAGATGAAAGATAAAAAAAAAATGGTTAGTCGAAGAAAACTATTTGGTCCAGAATGTTAGCGGTAAAAAATCTTAAAAATAGGTTTATCTCGTGTGTGGAAATGTGGATGCTCATTTATCTCGAAACATAAAAAATTTAAGATAGGTTTATCTCGAAAGATGAAAAATGGTTAGTCGAAGAAAACTTTTTGGTCCAGATGTGTGTGGAAATGTGGATGCTGGTGGAAATGTGGCGCCAGGATTGTCAATTATACTCTACTTACCAGTATTAAACATAAGTAATAGGAAATGTGCCTACTGAATAACAGTATCCGTAAGTTGTGTATCTAACGCCTAAATTTCTAAAGATGTCAGTATAATAAATAAATGATATTTCTAGCAGTTAAATATACCAAATATTATGATCCGAGTTTTAATTAGGTGATAACCTAGGAGTCCAGGTACGTATGAGGCAAATGATAGTACCTCCCCCCTTTCCAGTAGGAGATACGGACAGCCACGTCTTCCCTAGTTAAAACAACAGTATAAACAAGAAAAAAACAAAAGAAGCCGCTCGACCAACCCTCAGCTAAGATAACGTTAACCGATCAACCGACACTTCAAGTAATGTACCTGTTATTATTGTAATTTTCTATCGCTATAGTGGAGTCAGGTGTGGGGTCCACTGTAGCGATCGAGAGTTTCAATAATAACAGGTACATTACTTGAAGAATCGTTTGATCGACTTACGTTATCTTAGCTGAGTGTTGGTCGAGCGTTTTTTTTAATTTTTATTTGTTTGTTTATAATATGGTTTTTACAAGGAGTGACGTAGCTGTCCGTATCTCATGCTAGAAGGGGGAGGGGAGGAGGTGCTACCATTTTCCTAATGCACACCGTGACTTCTAGGTTATTACCTAATTAAAACTCGGATTATAGTATTTGGTACATTCAACTACCAAATATGTCATTTATTTATTATATTAACATGTTTTGAAATTTAGGCGTTAGAAACACAACTGACGAATACTGTTACCCAGTGGGCACATTCGCTATTACTGACATCTGGCATAAAACTTACCCTTAATAAACTCAGTCACTGTAACTTTCACTGATAGCAATTTACGCATCGGTCTAATAACTTCTTTTCATATAGTAGCCTCACCCGTTGAAATCTGGAGTGGAACTGCTGCTTATTTCCTTTTTTTTTCCGCTTTCTTGCAGTGACTGTCCTTATTTTAAATTGTTAACCTTGCTTATTTTCGGTTGGTGACCAGCAGCTACCTAATGGGTTCTGCTTGGACATTGACTTTTATTGTCATTGTGCTGTGCCTGTCTATTTCGAAATTATAAGCTATTTTGCTGGCCTTATGTTGTAATATGCTATTTCTTCTATTGTAAATAGCGCATAGGTTGAAGACCTGAATGAACTCTTCATAAGTTTAACTTTAAATACTGTTACTACAAATGAGGCTAGCTAATTTTACTAGTTTTCTATTTTAAAATTTCTAATTAATTGGGCGGGTATATGCGGGGTACTACAACATCTTTGTTGATTTTTCGCAGTAAAGTTTTCACAAACATAACAAAAACTATCGGATTGTTCTCACATGTATCCGAAATGATTAATATCTGTACCGGTTTTTATAGTTGCCATCACTCATTGAAAGGATTAAGCAGTTATAACACAGCTTTTTAATTGCAACTTCACTTACTCATTACTCCCCAAAATAATAAAGTCTGAAGAGGTTGGTACGTGCATGATTTAAATGATGGAAAGTTGAAATAATGTATTTACAAATATTTATCCGAGTACTTGTTAATAACATGGTAATAGCTTGGTAGCATAAATACAGAATGGAACTGCATCATTTCTAAGAATCCTTGTAGCTAATATGTTATTACGTTATGGAAGCAATTATAGTAATTACACTTTCTAGCGAAACTTCAGATGTATAAATCTCAACAACTACACGCGATAGAAAAAATCTTATGACGGGTTTGAGTTCAGGAGGAACTCTCACGCACAGATTACCTAGTTTTGTTAGAAAGTCCAAAGATCTGCAGTGAAATTTAAAACGGTAAATTGGGATTAGTCTCTAATCCTTTCATTATCTAGTGATAGTATATCGTACCTCTGCATAGACTCGTCTTGGTTTATACCACACTGGGGTTATTCACCTGTTTCTACAAACATAAAACATTTTAGAACTCTCTCTAAGTCTAGTGTGTGTATATCATAGCATGTATTATAACCACACTAATGTACTCTAGTTTGAATCATACTAATGCATGGTATAGTGCCTTAAGGCTAGTAATGTAGAAAGTCTTAAAGTTACGTATAATCTAAAGTTAGATAGTGTAACTCTGGCACGCTACTTAAGAAAACATTAAATAGAAGAATAAGAATTAGTCAAATTTCGGTTAGATAGAGTAGCTTTTAACAAGAAAATTCCCTGTAAATTGATAGGGTTTGGTAGTTTACATTTAATAACGTTACTATAATATAATGTAATATTAAATTAGTATTAAGAAATAAATAAAAAAGCACCCGGTATACTAAATAGAGAACGTTGGTAAATATTGATACTTTGCGTTCCTTCGTGGTAAATTCGAAAAGGTGCGAATAGAAACAGAAAATAACCATTCATATTAAGTTTATTTGTAGAAATTGACAAGAGTTCAAGAAATACTTCACCATGGGACCGTTGCACCTAAAGACCACAATACTTATTAAAACGTCTATAAAAGTGTGTTGAAAATGTAACGGACGACGTCCACAATCATACTGCGTTTTTCGACCACACCAATCTAGCTTTTCTTGACTATTCACCCTTGGTTCTCTCCTAAAGAAGCCGCAGCTTTTCAAATTAGATCGACACGTGGAAGACAATGAAGAGCAGTTACGGTAATAGAACGTGACGGTATATAGACCTGGAGCTATTAGTTTGAAAACAGGTTATCAAACGCGGATAGATGCGGATGTATAAGATACAGTTCTTGTATAAGTCGCCTAGGTGGAAGGTTTTTTCACCAGAAGTTGGATTTTTACTAGCAACAAGTTACGGCACTAGCTGTCAATAGACCTCTGAGAACAGAACAATTGGTTTGTTTAACATGCATTTTTCTTAATCTTCTTTGCGAATAAAACCACTCACAGTTTTTAAAACCATCTTTATTTACGTTTCGATCCATGACCTAGGATCGTTGTCAAAATAATAAAAATTTCAAACTTGACATTTATGACATAAATTGAAGGTGACCTTGATTTATTGTTATATTTATTTTGAGTACATTAGATGAAAATTTTCAACTAATATACTCAAACCAAATATATCAATAAATCAAAGTCACCTTCAATTTTTGTCATCAATGTCAAATTTGAAATTTTTATTATTTTGACAACGATCCTAGTTTATAGATTGAAACGTAAATAAAAATGATTTTAAAAACTGTAAGTGGTTTAAAAAAGAAAAATTGGGGTGCGAATAAAACTGTAAATCGATTAAATTTTTTTATACAGCTTATAGATACCATAATCCGTTTTGTTTTATTTAATAACCATTGTACATCTGTGATTGATGGTAATAATTAGGTATAAATCTTATTAAGATGGACTACCAAGGTTAGGTCACGCTTATTTAACGCGTTGAACGAGAAAGCCAGTCTCAAGTTTATTATTTATGTTTAGTTCCCATAAAGAGAAGGACATTAATTGTAAACTTCCATTAAACTGAATCATTTATATATTAGGTTATTTTTTTAGAGAAACGCGCATTCGGCCAAATAAAAGTAGATGTTCGTAATCTTCTTCTCGGTTATTACTTACTCTGAAAAGCGTGTTTGATAATATAGGTTAGGTGTAGACTAAGTGTTTTTTTTATTATTATCTAAACAAAGGTGAAAATTTCTTAAGCTATGTGCGAAACTCCATGAACTCCAGGGACAGCAAAAACCGCCACATAGCTATGCGTCCGATTAGACTCAGTTTTTCTTCAGGTGGTTTGGCGCTCGAAGGCATTAACATAGACAAGGTATTTCAAAATCGCCCAACGTAAACATATATGTGTTTGGTAGAAGTATCACAAGTTGTATACCCCAAAGGGTATTATATTTGCTTTTCATAGAACCCATCCTGCACCACAGTTATCCAGTCGATGCACTAATTAACTGTTCCATCACCCGCCCCCTTTAGAGTTAATTTAATTAAACAACGTAACGTCAATTCAGGACACCCCAGAATTTTGACGCCGAACGTTCAGGTAGATCCTTTTCTGTTAAATAAACCTTTGAGCTCAACAAGCAAGCTTCCTCTTTTATTTGAATCTTCCTTGATGTATGAAATTTTCATTTATTTTAAAGAGGATACGATTTAGCCTTTATAAAGGATAGTTTTGAAGAGAATTCACTTTTAACGGATTTAGAACAAAAATTTAATCGATTGTGAAAAAGAAGGAGATGATTTAAAGTTTTAAAGGAAATTACGCATAAGGTGGATTGTTCGTTACAGACGGAATTAAATAATTAATTAGATGTTAGAAATATACAAACGCAAAATTTGACAATCGCGGACTTCAGAGAAAAATTTGCAAGAAATATAGCTGACGATTTTCAATATCCATTTGATTTCATGGATGATGTCGCGCTAGAAAATCAAAATTACTTCAAATTAGTGAAGTTATTGCAATTTTAAGTCATGACAATTGTTAGGGAAGTAACACAAAAATTGATTCCAACGTTGCTTATTGCTCTTCTAAATCATCATGTAGCCTACCGAATGAACGGAATGATGAGGAATATAGGAATTTGTTACATGCGGCTTTAGAAAATTTAATTGAGAGTTCTCAAAAGGAATAGGACAATATTTTTAAAGTTAGGAAAGCGGGAAAACCATGGAAAACAGAAATCTAGTTTCGGAAGTAGATACTGAAAACAACGTAGATAGTTTAAAGCAAATAGCAAAATGGCTTAAAAGTTTTTGAGGAAACATTAAACTAAATATCGTTATTAGCAGAACGTGAACCGCTTAAATTCAAAAATACAGTTTTGGGGGAGTTTTAATCCACATGTAAATTTGAATAAGTCAGTAGTATATGTCATACGTGTCTCAAAATGGGGAATAACTTTTCAAGGAGATACAACGATAAATGCATCTTTAGAATAAGTACAGGAGTTAACAACAGCTAGGAATGTGTTAGTTTTTAATTATTTCCAAACGCCTGAGTTTTTTTCGGGAAAAGTTTATTCGGTATCCCACAAATACAGCTTTGGTAAACAATTGCGAAGAATTAAAGATGGAATTAGAGGACAAGGTCCTCCTACCAGACTATGACGAAGAATTACTAACGAAAAAAGTTTACGTACCTAGCGACAAATTGAAACAGTAAGATTGCATGCCTCTATAATAATGATGATGTTGTTTTATAATTTAACGAGAACCGTTCAGCGTGAACGATGGGTTAAAAGTTCTACGAAAAAATATATTATCTCCTTATCATACATCTTGAGGTTTAGTCTAAATTAATTCAATACAGGAATTAGTTAAATTAAAAAAAAATTAGAGAAACATAAGGTAAGCATCGAAAATATTGCTCCTCCGAAAACGAAGGCAAATGCGTTAGAAACAGATTTAGCTTATCAAGAACCCCAGTGTTCACAAACTAAAAATACTAATAGATCTCAAACTTTGGAAATGCAAAATATTACTAATAATTCAATTGTAATTAATCATAACAATCACCAAAGTTAGAACACTGACCAAACTAGAGTGCGTTGCACAATCCGAGAAAGAAATGTTATTGTTATAAATGTGGCTTAGAAAACAAGACATTTATTCGATATCTACGCTGTTATCAAAATAAAAATTAATTAAACTCCTTGAAGAGACTTCACCCGGCCGTGCAGGGTCTCGCACTTTTATAATTCGACTATGAAAATGCAGCATCTAGTGCATGACAAGAAGGACATTTTTCAAAGGAATAAAGTAATGTCATTGAGCAACTGATCGAAAACGAAGTCTATATGTCAACATAACTATCTAAGGTTTTAAAATTTTGACACTTTTGGACTCTGGACCTACCGATATACTGTTGGGGCATAATGCCTGGGACATCTTATCAAAATTAGATCTAGAAATGGAAAAATACCGTAGGAACATCGTCAGTTAGAAAACGGAAAGATCCTAAACGTTCTGGAAACGGCCGCTTTGACTATAAAATGAAAGAACAATTAGTTGTATTAGACTTATTGGTTATACCGCAGGTTCAACATGCCGTAGTACTCGGAATAGATTTTTGGAAAAATATTGGGAATGCACCCAATACTTTTAAGGGAGAATCTACATTTACAGAATTGGGCACAGTAGTAAAAAGAACCATTTCCTAAATCGACTTTGGACTTGACATTAGAACAAAGAGCCAAATTAGATGACAGTGTTGTCAATTATGTTCACAATTTACCTAAATTAAAGACATATCTCCGCACCAATTTTGGCTTGTCCTGACTACAACCACAAATTTACGATACAGTGTGATGCCTCAAATTTTGGTATCTCAGGCGTTTTAGCTTAAAACATAAATGGAAATCAAAATTATTTGTTATAATTCTAGGTCCCCAAATAAAAAAAAACTTACTGTGACAGAAAAAAATTGTTTAGCAGTTTTATATAGTACTGAGAACTTAAGTCCTTATATTGAAGGCACTCATTTCACGGTGATCACTGATCACCATTCATTAGCTTGGTCAAATACTTTATAAACCCCTAGTAGCAGATTATGTCGCTTGGCTATTAAGCTTAAACAATATGATTTTGATATCATACATCGGAAAGGCAAGGGTACCGATGCTGCTAAAGCTTTATTTCGAGCCGTTACGGCAGTAGAGAACATAAAACTTGTTAATAATGACTATATTTCTTGAGACCTAACTTTCAAAAATTCTAAAATAGATAAGTCTTGGGTCCGCAGGGCCAACCTAGATATTTGAAGTACGATATTTGGTGTACCGAAATGATGAAAAAATACACGAAAATAACAAGTTAAACTTAATCGTTGGAAAGTAATTGACTATAAATTATATAAATATCTAGCACCTAAATTTCTAGATTTGGCAGACGAAGCAGAAAATTGGAAGTATGCCCAAAATCTAAAGGTAGAGACATTTTACAACATTTTTGGGACAAAGTTACAGCTAGTCATTTAGGCATTTTTAGAACTTACAAAGGCTCAAAAATATTTTTGGCTCAGATTGCGTGCTGATGTTTCTCAGTAAGTCAATTGTAAAGCTTATATCGTTCATATATCTGAATAGAAGCTTCCAGCCAGAAAAATTTTACGAGACTCAACTTTATCAAAACCCTGGCAAATGGTTTTGTATAGATTTATTAGATCCCTTACCTAGGACTACTAAAGGTCACACTTGCATTTTAGCAGCAGTAGATACGTTTACAAATTTTCCATTATTTTTTCATTTAACACAGGCAACGGCTTCCGCAATAGTCCAAAAATTAGCAGAGTTTATCATTTTACCTTTCGGAGCACTACAATATGTACTAGTAGACAATGGAGTTCAATTGAGCAGTAATTTATATAAATATTTAATGAGAACGTTTAAATCTAAAATTATCTTTGGTGCAAGTCCAATAGAAAAAGCAAATCGCGTTTTAAAAACCATGCTGCCTTCATATGTAGCCGCAAATCAAAGAAATTGGGACAAAGTAATGTTTATGGTTTCTTGTGCCGTTCGTACAACATTACATGAAGTCATGGGTATGCAACCTAATATTGCAAATTTTAACAGGTAATTGAGAACTAAAAAGTACTTCTTCTAGTAAAAGTTTTAGATTCAGAAAACTGAACAGATTTCCAGTTCACAAGAAACCCTTCACTAGACGGAGTGACGAATTAGAAACAGTCTATCAAGACATTTCGGAAAAATTAGAATGTGCGTATCAAATATCAAAACAAATCGTGACTTAAGACAACCATCAGTCTGCTATTCATTTGGAAATAGAGTCTGCTGAAGAAATTTTGCTATGTCAGACGCAACTAAATACGTCAACGCCAAATATGCACCTGAATGCATAGGTCCATTTACAATTGCAGATAAAGTGTATACAAATACATACGAATTAGCGGATCACACGGATCAATCCGAAGGGATTTGGTCCGTAAAATACTTAAACTCGAATGCGACTTGTAACATGGATAACGAGACTTAGATTAATCCCGGTTTAAACCTGTATATATGTTATAACAATAGTTTATCTACTTTAGTTTTTGAGAAAACAATTTTGACTTACTAAATGTATGCTAATAACATTAGTTAGGTTGTAGATACAATAGGTATTTACAACTGGAATTTGACAAACATAAAGGACAGCTCATTTACTTCACATTCACCCATGTGGGCACGATGCCCCTTTTCATCTTTTTGACATCTGGTCCAAAAGGTACTTATTCCTATTCCGCTATCGGCTGATTCCCAAGTGACCATATCGCCTAAATTTTTTGAACAGTCTTCCGACAACACTAACCTATATTTCTCTGCCTGCTCGCTCTCTGTCCTTCCCTGAAGGGGCAGCAGCTTTTCGAGTTTGATCGAAACGTGGAAGAAATTGAAAACTAGTTAGGGTAGTAGAACGTGTCAGTATTTAAACCCAAGGATGTTAGCTTGAAAGAAGTTTCCTAACGCCGGTAAACGTGAATGTTAAAAAGACCTGTTTGGTACAAATTGACTAAGTGCGATTATTTGTTCAGCTGTAGTTGGATTTTCATCGGCAGCAACTTCTTGCGCCGACTGTCGATGTAGTTTTGAGAACAGGAAAATTGAGGTGCAAAAGAGAATTGTAAGCCGATCAAATTTTTCATCTAGCTCATAGATTTCATATGCCATTTCGCTTTGTGTTGTCATGTGCCGTCCTTGCACACAGATATCTTTGTTGGTATTTAATTAAAAATTCCATATTCCTTACTGTATTTACGGTGACTTGCGTATTTGTTAAACGGTTCCGATTTCCCTCTCAAGTTAAATGATTACCATTTTATTAAAGGAAAAAGCATATTTCTAAATTTACACAAACAAAATTAAGACTATTTCTTAAAACGGAATTGATGAGATCTCTTGCAACCAATTTATACAAGAAAGATAATCCGAATGTCGCAAGCTAATTGTTCCCTTCTAACAAGTAGAAACTAAAATCGATTAAAAGGAAGAACTCAAATCAACGCCTGCTCTGTAGAACCAGTGGAAGCTTTCTCAATAACGGATGTCCATCAAAGTCAAGGATTTATTGCTTACCCGTAAGATGTGTTGCCTAACTTTCGCATAAAATTGTATAAACTTGTAATACCACTTAATACTTTATATTAGATACAGAGTAACGATAACCAAATCAGAAACTTTCAATGCATCAAACCCCGGGTTTCCAAACAACTTTGCAGAAAACGCATACACCACATTACAATATCGCCCGAAATAAATGTTCTGATAACCAAATACAACGCTTTTTAGTGATACATCAAAGTAAAATACATTCAAAACATTTAAATTTATAATTAAATATACCAATGGAACCTGCAGGGTGATGAACAACCAACCGTTTAATTTGAGAAGGCGGCTGGTTTTGCAATTGAACACTCATATAACAGTGAAAACAACGTAAGAAATGGAGGAGTTGGTGACTGCCGTCCGTGCATGGAGATATTTTTATCCGTAAATGATTAAACCTTACATATCCTTCATTCTTTACACGGTCATATGAGTATTCATTAACAAGTTCGACCGTATTCACAATATAAATGATTGCTCATTTATCGCCATGTTGGTTTTATTAGTATTTCCAGTTATAAATTTAAATACTTCAAATCTACTCTATTATGATATAGCATCAAAAAGCGTGGTACTTGGTTATAATAACACTTGTTTTTAGAGATATCGCAATGTGGTGTACGTGTTTTTTGCAAGGTTGTTTGGCAACACTGCTTCGATCCATTAAAAGTTTCTGGTTTGCTCATTGTTACTCCAAATCTAATATAAAGTGTTAAGTGATATTTTAAATTTATACAATTTTATGTGAAAGTTAGGTAACAAATCCTACGGGTAAGTAATAAGTCATTGAATTTGATGAATATTCGTTGTTGAGAAGGCTTCGACTAGATCTACACAGCAGACGTTAATTTGGGGTTTTTCTATTAATCAATTTTAGTTTCCACTTGTTAGAACGAAGAAATAAGCTTGCGGCATTCGGATTATCTGTCTTGTATAAGTTGGTTGTAAGATATCTTGTCCACTTCTTCTTAAGAAACAGCTTTAGTTTCTTTCATTTGTGTCACATTTAACTGGAGAAGGAAGTCGGAAATGTTTAACAAATACGCAAATGAGAGATATGAAATTTTTAATTAAGTATTAGAGTACACATTTGCGTGCAGGGACGACACGTAACAATGTAATATTTCCTATACATTACATTTGATTTTCCAATGCTCCACCCAAAGGTGCTACATTGGCCAGGAAGCGAGTTTTTTTTACCTGGAAAATTTAGAATTTTGGCGAATCCTTGCTGTTTCAAGCAAGGTATGGATCTTTAACGTGCATGACAACACTCATACACGGGACCTCCATTTTACCTCTCATCTGAACGAGGGTGTATTTTTGTGAAAAATGCTCGCCTAACATTTTTCAAGCTGACCGTGTCGGGATTTGAACCCGGGACCCTGGGCATAGTAGTCACACATACCAACTACGCCACGGAGCCGCCTAATATTTCCTGTACAGCTGTGAGTGTGGTTGTGGTAAGACATAAAACCTATTAAAAAGGACAACCAAAAGTTTGTGCAGGCTTATTTAGCGCATTGCAGGAGAAAGACAATTTAAAGCTTATTGTATGTATTTAATTTTCATAAATAATGGGGGATTATTATAAAGGCGAATAGGGCACGTAAAATTAAGTTGGTAACATTTCCGTGGATGTGAAACATTAATATATTAGTTCTTTTTAAACACGCATTTCGCAAAACATTGGTTGATATTAGTGCTCCTTTCTGTGCTGTTATTCACTGCTAGCAATCTTGTTTAGCAATATAGGTTAGGTAGAAAAGGTGGAATTCTTCTTTTTATATATTAAAAGCAGAGGTGTGAATTTTTCAAGATGTACGCAAACTCTATCAACCCGAGCGGCAGTAAGAACCGTCACACAGCTATTTGGAAAATCTTTATTCCAATTAGTTTCAGGTTTCCTTCAGGTGGGTTGGCGCTCAAAAGTTTTAACGTAGACTAGATATTTCAACTGCTTTTCAAGCTATGCATACAGATATTTGGTAGGTCTCAAAATTTTGTATACCACAAAGATAATTTTATTGGTATTTTGTGGAAGGCGCCCTCGATTTTGACAGTAGGAAGACCTTTCAGGGTAAGTGATAAGATACTGTAGAATTTTTGAGTTTAAGCTTTGTTCTTCATGATTTTTGTATTTTTTCACTTTTCATTTTCTTTTCTCATTTATCCATAGGAACCCACTCCCGCACAACTGCTGTTAGCTGACGTACCCTTACGTTGTTACGGGGTCTCCACGACTTTAGGGCAAATTAAAATTAATTTATGTACTGCTCATTTTACCCGCAGCAATCTTCGGGACGTAAATGAATGCCGTAAACTAATCATAACTGCGCGCACCACTGCGTATGGTTAAACCTAGAAATAATGCATTGGGGCGATGACAAGGATAAACATTGAGACGAGATGATTGCTTCCACATATACAGATGTGGTTGGGTCAAGTTAATCAAATGTCATGGTAGTAATTCACCAACTCGCTCGTGCGACTTCGTATGAAATGAACTGCTAGATCGGTTTATCCTCAACCTATAAGAAGCCCACGCAGTTGCATAAAAGGAAGCGTAATGGACATTCATTTTCTTATCCTACTATCAAAAATATTACTTACCCATAATCTTGTATCCGTAGTTACCTTAACGCGTGAGGTAAAGATGTGGTTGAAGCAGCTGAAAATTAATCAGCTAAAACGAAAGCATAACATTAGAAACACGTATAAGTTAAAAGTGTAATGTAGCTCTCCTACTTAATATTTAAAAATACATGCAACGTGGTATATAAAATCTAAAAGAATCTCTCAAAACAAACTTAAGGCATCATGTGCACATCCAATACAGCATTCCATTAACTAGTAGCACACAACTTGATGGTGAAACAATTTTTTTTTTAATGTTGTGGTGAGTCGGGTGCACCAGTACAACTATTTTTATTTAAGAATTTATTTTTAATGTTATCACTTCCAATAGACTCCCAAACTTCCCAATATTCACGGCGTAGTGTGGGAATTTTCCCAACAGTGAGCAATGAGATTGGGCGTGGATGAAAAGTAAACTCAACTAGAAAGGGAAATGGGAAAGGGAGAGGGAAATTGAGCGCCACCGCAGCTGTATGGACAATAGAATACCAAAGTAACCTATGCGAAGATGCAGAAACCCACGGGCTATAATGACCATCAAAACATACTAGTTAAACGAAACAACACCTCTGGAAACCTCTCAAATGTGTCTACTTCAACTTCTGTAGCGATGATCCTGAAAGAAAATGTCATACAATAAATTTTTAATCAAAAGACGCTGTTTGCGTCTTGCAACAAAAAAAATATTCAACATTACACATACATTAATAATCACTAAACTATCACACTAAAGGTGTTATACCTAAAAATAGATATCAAAAAAGAAGTCACTTAGATCACTTCTATAAACATTACTCTGCTGGAGTGTCCCTCAAATTTCATTATTTAGAATTTATTTTGTCAAACTGTACTCTCATTAAATTTAGATACTGATAAATAAAAGACTTAGTGCTTTGGACCAAAAATATAATTTAAAGTAATGCTTTTCCTTCTTTCAAATACATGTAAACAACATCACAAATTTAATATCCTAAAGTAAAATTAAACCTTTTCTATAGAATAAGGATTTATAAATATTCTCTTTAAATACTGAAACTTTGATACTAGATACTATTTTCATAAACAAGATTTTATAACCCCAATTGACAGATCTGTTAGATTGGTTCACAATAAAATGTCTGATAAATCTCACACTTAGTATTTGTTATTACAAAAAATTCAGGAGTATATAAGTTAAATTAGATTAAAGTTGTTCAAGTTGACATGGCACAAGAATACCACAGTTAATCTACTAATTATCAGGCACACAACAAATGAAAATATTTAGTTGAAAGTGAACTTTACAAACTTTTTATAAAGCCACGTGCTCATTTCACATGTTTCACAAAATAATTCGATTTACATTCAAGAAACACGGTTTCTCTTTCTATTTATAAATCTTTAAATTTCAACACTTAACATAGAAAAATATATAACACTCAATTTTTAGAACACCGTAGGATTTTTAATAATTGAAGAAACATTTTTATATGTCCATAGACGCAATAATAAAATTTCAACCGCAAACAACATAGGAAACATAAACACTCGCCGGCCTCGATTGTCGTACTAATGAGGGCTTCTAAATACCCGACTTCCACGCAAGTAAAAACTCCAGCCTCAAAAGAAATTCCAAACCAAAAGCATTGAATTTCATCTTGACAACAAGATTTCCGCCATGGTAATTCCGAACCAAACGTATGACATCATGACGTATTACAATCCAATCAAACAAACACCATGTGTGCAATCACAATTATTCCTAGGTACTAACGTTTGTTCATAAAACAAATAAAAATGCACTAAAAAAGATTAAAGTTTCTTTTAGCATAAGAATCACCTAAAATATTATTATCTCACCGTTAATGAATACTGTGTTTAAGTAATCACGTGGATACGTTTACTTAACGTCTTGATTGTAGTAACAAAAACCCATAGAAAATATACTCACTGCGTATATACTTTTAACACCCCGGCCTCTTTTAAACGACAATGCTTTAACACTGACCTAAATACCTATTCTTAAGCACCAACTGGCACATAAATGAGCCAGCATTTCTACTCACTCGTTCTGCTTTCGTTACAATGAAGAAAATGGCCGAGTTATTTCTCGATCCTATGAATATAAAAAACAGGTGAACTGTACGAAACGTCACCTCGGGACATTTTTACAAGCGTAATATTAATTTAATAATTCTTAAAAATGGATGCATACCGCCTACGGATTAGACAACACAAGTGACTCGTTTATAGCGTATTCTAAGACGTTCAGGTTCTAGAACAAATTTAAAGTATTTGATGCCATCGAAAATATTCTTAAGCGAGTTAAATGGTAATAACGTTTATTTCTATTACAGAATTGTTCCTTCTAATATTATAATGCAAACTAATGAAATCAAATGCCACAGAACTGTAACAAATAGAAATGACTTCAAAAGTATACATTAGAATTTATATTTGTCACAATATACAAAATCAAAAACCTCTCAAAAGAAATTTAAGGTGCCTTATGCTGAGCTATTCTATCGTATATGAAATTATGACAGTTTTAAAATTTTTTCAAAGTCCTAAAAGTTTTCGAAATCCAAAATCTCAAAAACAAAGTTAGAGAGACCAATTTTGATCAAAAATGTCCACGAATCCCACTGTTCCTTTTGTGTACTAGCAGACAACAAAATATATAGATTATGAAGAATTCAATGCGATGGACGCATAGTGATAGGTTAATGTTTGAATTTCGATTTATTGAATTGGTATCGAATAAATATATTTAGGATTTCAACCTAATATTGATTTATGCAAACAAATAATGTTTCAAATTACTGGTTATGAACAAAACATTGTAGACAATATTAATTACGTATTACGCGCAGGAAGTACATTACTGTCAATTACAAATTTTGACGTTTTTAACCATCGTTTCAATTATGAATTTATCCCGCCACTGGAGATGAAGTAAATTAAATTCTGTCACGTGATGTGCGTTCAACCCGATCGGTTTTTTGTCTTGCTTACATTTAAGTTGATGACACGTTTTGCTCACACATTCTCCGGGTGTCATCTTTGCTACTGTGACATGAGTTATGTATCCCCCAATTATCTATATGTATTGAATATATTGAATCTAATAGGAATTATTAGAAATTGTTAAATAAAGTATAAGTTCATTGCAACAATGTAATACCAGGATAACCCAGAGAGGTTATCGACAGTTCATGAGAAGGGACATGCAACTTTGCATCCGAGAGGGCAGTGATACTGCAGGTGGCAGGTCACAGGTGGTTACATTGTAATAAAGTGTACAATTAAGAGAAAGGCAGACATGAGATCTGCAAGTTCCCACAGCCGTGTGAGGGGCAGGTTATTATAAAAAGCCCGGGAGCTCAAGGCCCGGCAGTCAGTCTTCGAACTCCATACTTCGTTGTTCAAGCTAATTATGGTTTGGTAGTTTGAAAAACGCTTTTTAAAAACAATTTTTATTACACTTCTAATACAAATAATGGAAATGCATCTTATTAGATTAAATTCCAACTACAGACTAAAGTTCGTACACCTCACTTAACACGTCCGTTGTAGAAAACTATTCATATGCACATCAGCAAAATACGATCTGTCTAGTAGGAAGTTCATTACACTTTCTAACAACTTCTAACATAATTCCTCCCGTGTAAGTTTCAAATTGCAGGCTGCGACGAAATTTGACTCATGGGAATATCTTCTGGTTTCCTTGCTGAGTTATTCTTTGACATTCTTCGTATACACAATTTTTTATAATATAGGAAAAAACAATTCCAAGGGCGATAGCAATAATACAGTAAGTTACGTAATTATGGTAATTCTCCCCAGATTGGGATTCCAGTTGAAAGTTACTATAGAGGTATTTCCTGTTAGCATCCCTAAGTTCATCCAAATTAACATTTTCCAACTGAAGAGGAGCGAAGGTCTCATTTCGAACAGCTAATTTTGCAATATCGATCTCAAAGAACGTCATTGTATAGGTCTCTTCATTTTCGTTGTAATATACGGTTTTCTTGTTGACCGTAACTTGGCAATCGCTTGGAATTATAATCAAGTGTGTACCCATTAGATCTTTAACCTCGTTTTGTGTTTTACACTCGACGTGGATTTTCTGGCGACCAGGACTTATCAGTATCCATTTATTAGTTTCATCAATATTGAATAATTGCGGCGAGGTGACCGTCACTTCTTCGGATTGGCATCCGATGGTTGTTTGATTATACAATAAATTGATTTCACAGCTGTTGTAGTTGCTACCCTTTGGGATCAGGGGTAGTTGTTTGCAATAGTAAGCATTATCCGAAATCTCCGAACATCTTTCGTTTGTTTGTGCATAAAACTCATCAGAAATAGCAATGTATTTTGTTTTAGGTAAAATAGTATAAAATTTAGAATTATCATACAGGACTGGAATCGAGTATAAATGATAAAGATTAAAATCTTGAGGATGATTGATTGGTAAATTTAAAACAAATACAATTCTATAATTGCTGATATAGCATTGAATTTTTATTAATAGTTCATAAGGTAAAATATTACCGTATTCGATCTTAAAAGGTAATTGACCTGGGGAAAGCAATCCCTCTAGTTTTGTTAAAATAATAAACATTTCTTCGGTTTTATAATGCTCGGATGGAGCACATTTAATTTCGCGAAAATTATAGAATTTTCGATGTCTTGTAGTAAACTATAAATTATTTGATAAAGTTTAATTATTTGATTTACAACGTTTGACGTCACTAAAGCCTTTTCAACGACCTCATTTTCTCTCTCGATAAGCATAATGCGGGCCTTTAAAGAAGCCTCATTGTGGCTTATGCTTTGGATAGATGCATTAAACCTTTCGATTATTTCTACAGATATAGAATTTTGCTTTCGAATTCGGTCCGCTAATTTGTTTTGATTACGCTGTAGACTGGAAATAATGTTGTCATAATGAACGCCGTCATCGGCATCCAGATTGCCAGTAATGCTTTTGAAAATTGAGCCAACTCCATTAATTAGACCTCTCTTTGTCTCTTTCGGCGTGGGACTATCTCGTACATTTTGATTCTACCATGCTTTGCGCAGCATTGAGAATTTTAATATAATTATTTAACTCAACAGAGTGCACACGATTTGTGTAGATGACGTTAAGGACATATTGTCTTTGAGAATCCAAACGATCCATTTCATGAAGTAGAGGTTCCAAATCGAAATAGTGTATCAACTTGTGGGTGTATTCCTGGATTTTTGCGGTACCTAATTTTACTGGAAGTAGTCCTGGATTGGTTTGTAAACTGCGTAGGATTACTTGGGCACTTACGTGCGTGATCCTGAAACATTATTCAGAATCAGAATCTATGAACTTTGAACAACTGGGGTCTGTTTGACGAGGCTGTTGTAGGCCCTAAAATGATATCTAATGTTTGGTCGACTCTCGGTTTTCAACGTTTTAGTCACCGCATCAAGTTGGCTAATTTTTGTTTCAGCAGAGAATCGATCTCTGAGTTTATCTCTTTCCGTAATATTTACAGGGTTTTAATCTTATTGCTTTTCCTACTGATAATGCGGGGTCATCCTTATTCCGCTCATTTAGTTTAGATGCCACCTTGTCTTTGTTTCGAATTAGTTTTTCGTTTATGGATTCGTAGAGCAATTTAGTTTTTTGTTTATGGGAGTCTACATAAGTGGATATGATTTTAGCATTTAAATCTATGTTTAAGGGGTCTTCGTCTGATATATGACCATTGATTACCTCTACTGGTTTTAATTTAATCACAGAATGGATTGAGTTATTGTATCCTAATATGGCATATAACATTTGGGTTTTCATGTCTTGGGAAGAGTGCATTTTATTTAGGATTCTTAGGTGTTCGAGTAGGGTGGAATGCAACCGTTCGATAATACCGTCTGAACTTGGGTTTCCTGACGAGGTAAAGTGTACATCTATCTTATGCAATTTTAACAACTCTTCTAAAATATTATTTTTAAATTCAGTACCTAAATCACACATTATTGTGAAGGGAATTCCATGATGACAAAAAAACTTAATTAAGCCTTGCATAACCTCGATTGAATTAATAGCATTAATTTGGTATGCCTGCGCATATTTTGAAAACGTATCAATAATTGTAAGAAATCTGGTTTTTTTCACCGAAAATGTATCAATATGAATCATTTCAAAAGGTCTGGTTGCTGTAGGGGTTATATTATAAGGGATTTTTAAGGGATGGCGGTCATATTTAGTTGTCTGACATATATTACAACGATTTATTAGGTTTTGGATAGAAGTTTTCATATTTGGCCAATAATATTTAGATTTTATTCTCTCGTGGGTTTCATTAATACCACGATGGTTCGTTTTCGAGGCATGGTATGCGTTTATAATTTCTTCGATCCGATTATCTTCAACGTCTTCTAAAATTTTGTTACATTTTATAAATTTATAAGATTGCCAATTAAAATTTCGTCTTAGTACTTCACAGAATTTCGTATACGCGTCCTCGTCCTTAAAATAGATATAATACGTTATTTGGGGGACGATAAATTGTTTAATAAAATCGATTAAGTCAGCGTCAAAATTATTTTTTGATAGTTGAATATGCATTCTTTGTCGATCACGATAATATGAAATTTTTGGCAAACAAGGTGAAAAATTTACAATTGTCACTACTATTTGATTAATACCATAATTTAGTGGTTTTTCTGAAATCGGTACTTCCAGGATCAGGTTTTCGTCATTGTTTGAGTGTTGCGTCATTTCTTCGGAATCATTAAAGTGTTCTTCTTCATCAAGGTTTACAAGTATAGACTGGTTATCTGAAATTTCATCGTTAGCAGGTTCCTCGGGGGATTGATCATTATCAACAATCGAATTCTGAGTTATTTCTTTAGTATGAATTTCAACGCGTGACAAGGCGTCGGCATTGGAGTTTAGTTTACCTTTCTTATAAATAATATTATAGTTATATTCGTCTAATTTTAGTCTCCACCTTAAAAGTTTCGAGTTGGGCTCTTTTAATGAGAACAACCACTGTAACGGTTTATGGTCCGTGATTATGTTAAATTCACGCCCATACACATATGGTCTAAAATATCTTACTGCGTAAACAATTGCCAAAGGTTCCTTTTCGATAGTACTGTAATTGCGCTCGCTATCATTAAGTGTGCGAGACATGTACGAAATTGGAAGGTCTTTACCTATTGGCCCCTGTGATAATACTGCACCTATAGCTACATTACTTGCATCGGTCGTTATATTAAACGGGCGTTCAAAATCAGGAAATTGAAGTATCGGTTCATTGATTAATACATTTTTACACAATTCAAAACATTCCATAAAATCGGGGGTATGTTCAATTTTAGCGTTCTTTTTAAGGCATCTTGTCATGGGTTTAGTCAAGTCGGCGAAGTTTTTTATAAATTTACGATAGTACCCTAATAAACCTAAAAATCCCTATATTTGTTTAGTAGTCGAAGGTAAAGGAAAGTCTGTAATAGCCCTAACTTTTTCTGGATTAGGTCTTATGCCGTCAGGCGTGACCACGTGTCCTAGGAACGCGATTTCTTTTCTCAATATTTCACATTTATCTAACTGAATTTTAAAATTAGATTCCTCTAATCTTTTGAACACCATTTCTAAAGTAGTGAGGTGCTCCTGAAGGGAAACACTCCAAATAATGATATCGTCCATATAGGCTCCACAGATATCCGATAAACCTTGTAGAACATGGTCCATTACACGTTGTAGAGTGGAAGGGGAATTTTTTAATCCCATAGGCATCCTAAGGAAATGAAAATGTCCATTTTCTGTATTGAACGCTGTTTTTTCGACATCTTTTGGGTTCATTTCCACTTGATGGAAGCTACTGGCCAAATCCAGTGTCGAAAAGTATTGGCATCGACCCAACTTGTCCAGTAAATCATTAACATTTGGTAAAGGATACCTGTCGTCGACTGTCTTTTCATTAAGGCGACGGTAGTCAACTACTATGCGCCATTTCTGTTTACCCGAAGCGTCCAGTTTCTTTGGGACTACCCAAATAGGACTAGCCCATGGGGAAGTAGAAGGTTCTATAATTTTGGCTTTTAACATTTTGTCAATTTGATGTTTTACCTCTTGTTTGTGAACAAAGGGGTATCGATAGGTTTTAGAATAGACTGGAGTTTCATCCGTGGTTCGTATTGAATGCTTAATTTTATTTGTAAATGTAAGGTTTTGTCCATCGATATGAAAAATCTTGGAATATTTATTACACAGTTTTAAAACAGCATGTTTCTCTTCCGAATTCATATGATCCGTTCTGATGAGAGATGTATCAAAATTTTTTGTCTCGGCGTCATAATGATTTAATTCGCACGAGCGTTCAAATTGATTCGCTTGGTAAGGAAGGACACTGATTGGTCCGTATACATTTATGGCTACAGGAGAATCCGAAAAATTCTTAATTGTTGTAAACGCTAAACCGTTCTTTGCTATTGTTAAACATTCAGGTATTTCTGTATGTTCCGTTTTTATAGAGGGTATAACAATTTCACCGTTTTCTTCTGACACTTTCAATTGAATTTGCTTTTCTATTAGGGGTTCGACTTCTATAGAATTTACAGCGCTAACCGGTTCCTGAAAGTAAATGGAATTTTCGCTTGAGGTGTAATTAAAGGTTGTTTTCCAAATCTACCTTGGCCTTTAATTCCTTTAAATTATCCATACCTATTAGTCGTTTAAAAATTCTATGAAACTTAAATAAGTGAAATTTAAGCATTTTCGAAGGGTCATTAAAAATTTTTGAACTGGGAATTACCACGGAATAATTTTGTCTGGATTTATTGAAACAATTTGAAATTGTAATTGGGTCATATTTTACGTTTTCCGGCCAATATTTGGTTATTATTTCGGGATTCATAAAGGAGGAAGTGGCTCCTGTATCAACTAAAAGGGATAATTCCTGTTCGGGAAGGTATATATAAGGAAGTTTACTTATTCTGCTTTCATGATTATTGAAATCAATTACGTAATCTCGTTCCGCATCGGAACCTCCTGAAAATTTTAATTTTTGATTACAAGCGTAATCGTCACTTTCAAATTCTTCTAAATTGGAATCGGTAGTATCCTGATAATGCAAGGTTTCGCTTACCGGTTGACTTTCCTCTGATTCTTGATTGTATAATTCTTCCGATGTAAATCGTTTAGGTACATTTTGAAAGGTTTTTTGAAAAGTTTGCCTAGTCGAAGTAGACATAGGGGTTGCCGGATTAGCGGGTTTAAAATTTGGGTTCGGCTTAAAAACGTCTCTGAACGCTTGACCCTGATAAGTTTGATTATATGATCTTCCAAATGTCTGAACATTTGTAGGAAATTTTGTGGTGTAAAATTTGAACGAGGTTTGATGTTTAGCGGCTGCGAAGGGAATTTATTTTATCAGAATTAGGTGGTGGTTGCCCGTACTTATTATTATTTACCCAAGGTTTACCTGTGTTATTCGGTACTTGGTCCTTTTGAAAGTATCTAACGTTATCTTCTTCCGTAATAAATTGCAAAGCCCTGTGAAGGGTGTCCGGTCTCATAGCTCTAATACTACTACCCAAAGGTTCCTTTAAACCACAAAGAAACGACTTTAACGCCAGCTTAGTAAAAAATTCTCGTTTCGCTACTTTTACGTTTTCATTTCGTTCGTTTGCAATTACAAACGAACACAGCAAATTTAAAATTTGAATACATTTTCGTAAAATACCAAAGGCTTATCATTTCCTGCTTTAGTAACACCAAATCGCGAACTAAACAAGTATCATCTCTTTGATCACTAAAATTTCAGAGAAGAGTATTTTTTAATTCTGTCCAAGTGCTGACTTGTTGTATATTAACAGCGACCTTGGCTTGACCTGTTAATTTATTTAAAATAGATTTAAATATGAATAAGTTTTGAAAGGTGTTTGGTTTTGTCGGATCAACAAATGAGTTTATTATACTTTCTGCGGAAGAAATAAATTCGTTTAAATCATTTGGGTTGCCATCAAAATCTGGCACGCACTTTAAATACTCTACTTTAAATTGTTCCATTATTATTTCTGTATTAGAGTCTGATAGTTGGAGGTTTCTTACGTTTTCAATCAACGATTCAATTGACATAAAAGATTTTATGCACAAATCAACAGATTAAAATTTCAAGATGTACTTACATGCAGATTGCAATTAATACTTTCATCCTTCGCTTTGTATAATCTTTGTTTCAGAAATTCGTGGGACTGCTACGCGATGTAGACAATAAATTGGGCACCTGAATGTTGGTCCACTGTAGATGGCTTATTCGATTTCTAGAATGGCTCTCCAACAATTAGTGTTCCCTGGGAATGCTTCTATAAAATGCAATTCAATGTTCCGTAAACAGTTGAAACTGACGAAAATTTTTCGATAAAATTTTCTCGAAACATCCAATCTGACTGCGCCAATTATGGTTTGGTAGTTTGAAAAACGCTTTTTAAAAACAATTTTTATTACACTTCTAATACAAATAATGGAAATGCATCTTATTAGATTAAATTCCAACTACAGACTAAAGTTCGTACACCTCACTTAACACGTCCGTTGTAGAAAACTATTCATATGCACATCAGCGAAATACGATCTGTCTAGTAGGAAGTTCATTACACTTTCTAACAACTTCTAACATAATTAGCTGCTCATCTTATTACAATTAATTAAATGTTTTTTGAATTAAAGTTATTTTACAAGTTATTCAAAATTCCATTGTAATTTCTGTTTTAAGTTAAAATAAAATTTGTTAAGTGTTTCGAATTGTTTTTAAAAACACCGCTCCAAAGGCCCGAACCTTAACTCATGTAGCTATGTAGAATACACGAAACTAAAAAAATTTAAATGAATACGTATTAAATGGTGTGAATCTGATTCGACTGAAATTATCGTGCAAACAGTTCAATAATCGATGATACGTACGTATTGTTGTTTTTAATTGTAACATTTTGACAGTAGCTGATTTGGGTGTTTTTCTAGCAAATTATGTAAAAGCTGCGTACGCCCAACCATCACTTAGCAATAATGTATTCAATTTGATCTTGAATCGCAAAATATACTTTTTAACTTGTCGGTTTCTATACTAGTTGCAAAAAAAAAATTAAACTTCATACTAGCCGTATTTACTTACTCAGTGATATAATAAAACGGTTTTATATGAGACTTGATATGGTTAACGTTAATAGTAGTCAACATGTGTGGTAATCTACATGCGATTAATTAATTTTGCAAGAGATGCAACTATTCTGTTAAATTTTATTAAAAATTGCAAGGTTTTAAAATAAGGGTAGCTTAACTGTTTCGGATATTACTACAGTGAGAACGTTTGATTTATATTTGCATTTATATTTCCAGCCGGAGCTAAAAAGCATAAATTGGTATGCAGCAACGCCTATTATGTTTTCTGATTTGCGGAGCAATATAGAAAAGCTCTATCAAATGACAACACGATTTCATAACGTCGGAGTAACAGGAATGTAAAATGAAATAAAACTGTAAAATATTAGCACGTGTAATCTGGGGGAGTTATATCCAGAGTTATGAAAGTTTTAGATACTTTTTGTTGTTTTTATTAAAAAAGGGCCTTTATTAACTTTTGCTCTTCTATTGATTACAGTTCATGCTGGGAAGTTCATACAAGGAAGTTTGGTTCACATTCCACTGTGTTATATAGCAGAAGAGCATGTGTTAAATTACACGATGAAATTTTAACTTACACTAAACTATGCTCGTACCATTATGCCATACAATCGGAATTGAATCGCATGTGAAGGTCTCTGATACTTAATATGATAGAAATATTAGAGCTAGTAGGATTTAACCCATCATCATCACTAGGTCTTCAGTTCTGAAGCTGGTTAGACGCGTACACTTATTGTTTCCCATTCTGAGCTCTCCCACACATTTCCCTGAAATTTTCACAGTCTGCATCTTTCAGTATCTGCGTGCAATAGGCTAATTTAGATTTATCTCTATCTCTTTTTTATCTCTATTTGTAATATCTCCCGTACTATTCCCCAAAAATGCCTTAGAACGTATGCAACCCTTCCATTTCTCCTTTTTTAGTGTTCCGTACCTTATAAGGTATAACGGAACCTATATAAGATCACTCTTGTGTCCGTCCGTCCGTCAGTCACAGAGGTTTTACTCGAAAACTATGTAACGTAGGAATTTGAAATTAGGCACAATGCTAGGTCTTTATGGTGCGCACATATATCGGCAGTCAGAAAGTAAAAATTTTTTTTTTAGATTGCAATGGCGAGGGTTAATTCGGCTAAAAGAAAAAAAGTTTTAATAAATATATCGTGTGAGGTATCATTTGAAAGAGGAATCTAAAAGGCTTTTAAAAATATTTTTTTTATAATTTTCGGTTCAGTCGTCTTCATGATATAGCTCAAAATGTGACAAAAGTCAGCATAATTTGGTTTACTGATTGCTCACTGTCGTATTGGTACGGAACCCGAATAGTGTGAGATCGACCCGCTCTTGGCTAACCTTTTTTATGATTACACAGATATCTTTATTCCCCTACACAACATTCCAAACGGCCTCTACCGTTTTTTCTCTGCTTCTCCTACTGTCGCTATTTCATAGATGTACTGGGCTGTGCTTCACACATATGCTTCCAACAATTTTCTCCTTGTTTCTATGTTTGTAGTCTTCGAACATGGCCGCTACTGTTTCTTGTTAGATGCAGTTCGGTTCCCCTTCTATTGCTCTACAAATATATACCCTATTTCACTGATGTTCAGTGGTACGTGAATATGGTTCAGCAGCCTGCGGCTACCAAGATTCGCCAACATTTGAACATATGTCGAATTAGTAGTTTTCCAATATATCCTTTCGCACAATCAACATTAGTTGACACTATTTCAAAACCAACACCTGTGGTTGTTTATAGTAATCATCAGATTTACGCGCAATTATTTTTTCATCATTAGGTTTTCCGTCCTGAAACTGGTTGGACGCGTACCTCCACTTATTTCTATTCTGAGCTAGCCTACATAGTTCCCTGATATTCCCATAGCCTAGATACAGCTCGGTTCCCCTTCGGTTGTTTCCTAATTATATACCCTACTACACCGAGATTAAGTGGTATGTGAAGGAGTCTAAGTAGCCTGTTGCTACCAATTACCCCCAACACTTAGATATTTGCCGAATTAATAGTTTTCCAGTAAATCCTTTCGCACAACTAACATTAGTTCAGAATATTGCAAAACCAATACCTGTAGTTGATTATAATAATCATGAAGATTGAGTGCAGTTATTTTTTTTTCGTTATTAGTTTTCCACCTTGGAACTGGCTAGACACGTACCTCTATTGATTTCTATTTTGATATAGTTTACACACTTCCCTGAAGTTCCCACAGCTTACATTTTTCACTATCTATGTGCAATAGTCTAACTTAGGTCTACTTCTACCCCTGTTTTTTCCTATCTCGGCTTTTAATATTTTCTGCACTGTTCCCTCATGCCTTAGTATGTCTCCTATCATCCTATCTCTCCTATTTCTTACTGTTTTCAACATATTTCTTTCTTACCCTACCATTTCTAGCACCGCTTTGTTCTTAACTTTATCTGTCTATGATATCTTCATCATACGTGTGTCGCACCACACTTCAAAGGCTTCTATCTTTTTTCTGTCCGCTTCTCCAACTGTCCAGATTTTACAGCCCTAGATTGCTGTGCAAAACACATATGTTTTAAGCAATCTTTTACGCTCTTTCCATCTTGCGTTATTTGGCTTCCTAAGCAACAGAAATCCTTAACCTCTTGTAAGTTCTCGTTAAATATTTGTATTCTTGTTTTTGATTTATTTTCCCCTCTTTTGCATACTAGTACTTTAGTTTTATTTTTGTTGATTTTCATACCGTGTCTCTCTGTTAGAAATGTTTTTATTTCATTAAGAGCAGCTTCTAACTCTTCTTTGCTAGATGCTAAAAACGCCATATGATCTGCAAATCTAAACATATCCATTTTCTGTCCCTGCATAATAATTCCAAATGTCTTCCTGCAATTAACAGTAGTCGTTGCCTCTTCGTTAAAAATTAATGGGGATAGGGCACATCCATGTATCGCATCTTTCTTAATATTTACTTCCCTAAGTTCCTGATCTAATTCTATTACCGCTGTTTGCTCTTTGTATAAGCTATGTACTATCTGGCAATCACTAAAACTCATTCCAATCTTTTTGAGTAATACAAACACTTTTTTCTATCTTACATTGTCGAACACTTTTTCCAGATCTACAAACCCGATATACATGTTTTCCCCTTTTTCTATTGTTTTCTCCACTATCAGCCACGGAGCTAAAATAGCCTCACGTGTTTTCTTGTTTCGCCTAAACTCAAAGTGATCATCAAGTATTACTTCAGCTCGTTTTTCCATTCGTCGTTGTACAATTCTAGTTAATATTTTTGACACGTGTGCTGTCAATTATCGTTCAAAAATTTTCACATCTATCCGAGCATCACTTTTTTGGTATAGTGACTATAATGTTTTACATTCGAAATCTTCAGACACTCTAATGCTAATTCAAACTCATCTCTAAGTATAGGATATCCCAAGTCATCATTTTCAATGTATAATTCCTGTTCTATTGCTGTTAGTTCTTCTCCTGCATATAATTTCCCCATATATTCTTTCCATCTAACCACTTTTTCTACATTTTCTATAATGAAGTTACCGCGCGCGTCCTTTATATTTCTGCTATATGGTTTTATATTCCTAAAATTTAATCTAATTAGTTTGTATGTTTTGCTTGTCTTTCCTATTTCCATGTTAGTTTGTACCTTTTTGCACTTTTCATCAATCCATTGTTCTTTAGCTTTCCTGCATTTGCAGATATTTTCCCATTTTATGGCTTTGTATCTCTTTTTTTTGTTTCGGTCATCTATTTTTGTATTTTCGTCGTTCTTTCATTAAATACAGGATATCCTTTGTTATCCATGGTTTCTTATTTTCGTTTTGTATATACCCTAGAATATCTCTGGCCGCCATGTCTAAGCTGGATTTAATGTTATTCCATTCTGTTTCTACTTTCTTAGTAGCAGAAATTTTCCCGATATCTTTCAGCAATTAAATTGATTTTTTTCAAATTTTTTATAGATATTTTTACTCTTATTTTTTCAAAGTCAAAATGCCTTTTTCCGTTCTTTTTTTCAAATTTTTAAATTTAAGAACGGTCTTCATAATTACTATGTTGTGGTCAGTGTCTATACCTGCTTCTGGGTAGCTTCTACAGTCCTTTACTTGATTCCTAAACCGTTGTCTACAAAAGTGTAATCTATTTGATATCTTCCTATATCTCCTGGCATCTTCCACATGTATCGTTTTCTAGCATGATGTTGAAATAATGTGTTTGTAATGGATAATTTGTTCTTGTAGCAAAATTCTATCGGTCTATTTCTCTCGTCGTTTCTCGTTCCTAAACCAAATAAACCTACTACCGTTTCTTCTCTACCCTCACCCACCACTGCATTGAAATCTCTCGTAATTATTAAATTTTCATATCGTTTTACGAATCTTAGTATTTCTTCGATATCATTGTAGACCGCTGCTACCTTTTCCTCACTGTAGCTAGAGGTGGGTGCATATACATGTATTATTAGGGTATTTACCGGTTTAGATTCTAATCTAACCATGGGTCCTTTTTGGTTCTTTTGTAGGTAGTTTTCTACACAGTGTCCTATCTTTTTTCTCATAACTATCTCCATACTCGAATTTCTTTCCGCTGATCCTGTGTGAATCACCCTAAAGCCTCCGCTCCAAAAATTCCCCGCCTTGGGCCGACGAACTTCGCTGATACCTACTATGTCTAACGCTAACCATCTATTTTAATTTTTAAGTTCTCTAGCTTACCCACTTGCTTTATACTTCTGATATTCCACGTTCCGACTCGCAGAATGTTTACGACTCTTTTTTTATACTTACGATCACATCCTTCGAAGTAGTCCCGTCCCGGAGATCCGAATGGGAAAAATTTTAACTCCGAAATCTTTTAGCCAAGAGGATGCCATCATTTTAATTACAATTTAAGTACGCTGTGTATTTGGGAAGTAATGTGGTGGCTTCTCGTTGCCTTCTACATCACAGTATTGTGTCCTTTAGTGACATACCGACCCTTATGATCTCTGCTAATCTATGTACCGAAAGAGCCGCTGCCCTCTTTCGGGTACCTGCCTTAGTTTGGTTCCTCAATAAAGACCCCACTACTTTGGTTAGACCTGTATTTTGGCTCCTTAAATCACTGCATTATTTTGCAACTTCTGGTAATATGTATATACTTTAAAATTAAGTATGTAAGCGGCACGATCCGGCAGAGTTTCAGTTTCAATCGAAGCATAAATCCGCAAGTTCTATGAAATATATTGTTGTATAGGTAAATTCTTAAAGTAAATAAAGTTTAATTTGTATATAAATAAAGTGCCTGCGTAGAAGAACTACATAGTAAAATTTTTTAATAAGCAAAGTGTAATCTTCGTGTTAAAAAAGAATTTAGTGTTATTGAAGATTGAAGTAATTATCATCTATGATATCTGTAGTGGCATATCAGTACATTAAGATTTTTTTGTATTTGTGAATAATCAGACTTATATTGGATAGAATAATAAACAGTAAAAAGAAGTTCGTTACAATAACACCATTTATAACTAGGTGTACAAATAGTAATGCTACTCCTATTTCATGAGCCACCTTTTACACACTGTATTTTATAACCTGCAAATTTTAGGCTCACTTCTAAATACATAAATTATTTAAAATTACAAATGTAAGATGTTATAAATTGGTTAAATAGTTCTGACCTTATAGTTCTCCTGCTGGAGATTGCAGACTCAAATTCCCTATTGTTCTAGAACTTCCAACGATTTGGTTTAGAAATCACTCTTAATTGAATAACGGTCGTTTCTTCAGTAGCTTGGAGTCGTTGACCAGTACCTTGGAGTTTTTTGATCCAGTAATTTGGAGTCTTTATCCAATAACTTAGAATATTAAGCAGCAACTTAGATTATTAATTCACTATCTTAGAGTGTTAAGCAGCAGCTTATATAATTACTTAATTAATTGCTTAGTGCCGTTTATATCAACGGCAAAATTCTACGTAAATTTCCTACAGCATACGCGCTCTACTGTTTATATCATTTGAAATTATAAATTTTTGTTAAGTTTCAACTTCTAAAATTATCAGCTTTCACTAAATTCTATTCACGTAACAATTTTCTTTCAAAATAGCACAGCCGGCGCGTGAATTATAAAAATGATCCTCATTTATCGACTTCGTTAGTTTTATAGAATCAAATTTCTTTTGGAATATTATACGCGTTCTCATTGGTTGACAGAACTCTATCAGTTGTTCCTACGTGGAAAAGGCGTTTTAATTATGGGATATATCTGCAACCTGTTGGGTTATGTTAAATATTGCATTTTATATACGTTCTAAATTGCACGTACATCGGAACTTTTCTGCGCGACTTGATTAACAAATGGTATTTTATGTACGGGCGAAATCGCACGTATTAGCGTCGCCTCTAATATCCATACTTAATTTAAATATGCTGCTTTATTAAATGTTGTATTTTATGTACGTTCTAAATTGCACATACTTTTTAACATTTTTACGCAAATGCGTTTAAATTGAAAGAAATTGCATTTAACGGTTGTTCTATTCGAATACGTTAAAGTTGTATTTATTTTGAGCTTAAGAATGATTTTAAATGTTCTAAGATGATTGAATTGCTTCCGTAACTATTTATTTTAGTGAATGTAGTGAAGTTATTACGGAATGAGCTTTTTTTTTAATTAATTGTAGCTTGTTATTGATTTTGTACAGGGTGATCTGTATTTGCTTTTCTATAAAGAATAAATTATGTACATTTTTGCGTTTTAATGTTTGATTTTTGTGGTTTTTATGATATTTACATGAGGTATTCCTCCTTTGTGACCTTATATGACCTTAAATAAACTTTTATTCATAGCAATATATATATATATATATATATATATATATATATTAATGTATACTATAGTATAATAAATTATACTGATCTATAGATCAGAACCAGAAGAGAATTACTCTTTGTCCCCCTCCTCTGTTGTTTTGTTTCCCTTAAGGTGTTGCTCCCCAGAAATTGAGAACCACTGATCTATGTACATCATTTATGCGACCCGATATTTCGTCCACACCAACTAAAGTATTAACCTTGGTAGGTCAGGCCAAGTTGTGCCGTAAATAATGGAAGGTATTGCACTAATTGCAAATAACTGGAGGCTATGATGGGCTTTGATGAGTAATAAGTTGACGATATTTTCATCTATTACTTTTCTCCAGTAAACTCTTGGTTTTGTCATTTAGTATTTGGCCCGTCAGGGTTTTCGAGGTTTGGCTCAGGGGGCAACCACTGACCAGTTGCAATATCTAGGTCCACACTGTTGCTTCACTGAAAGTTTCGGAATATAGCGTATATGTATTACTGGGACCAAAAGGTGAAGTCCCTTGTTATATTAAATTTAAGCAAATACATTTTTAAGATTTTTTTTTAATTAACTATGTAGTGAGCAAATTTTTAATGCCGCATCGATATAAATCTATAGTTTTTTGGGATAAATCTTTAGATTTGGCATTTACGAACGCCTAATGCACCTGAATAGACATGGCAAATATTTCTGGAAGCATCTTTGCGTCTGCCCTTGTGAAACTTAAATAGCATTTAATGCCGGATTTTATTTTTACTGCAAAAAGATTTCACTATTTGCAAGTATAAAAGTCAATTTAACTTTAAAATGTCAATGATCCGACATTGAAGTACACAATTGCACACACACACACGCATGCACGCACGCACGCACGCACGCACGCACGCACGCACGCACGCATGCACGCACGCACGCACGCACGCATGCAAGCATGCACGCACACTCGCACGCTCGCACGCTCGCACTCACGTACACGCGCACGCACGTGCGTACGCACACATGCATGCACGCGCGCACACACGCACATGCATACACGCGCACGCACGCACACTCGTACGCACGCACGCACACATATGCACATTTATTAACCACAGCTAACACGGTGTAGTATTGAAATGTTTATCTTCCCCTTGAAGGCGCCGCTGGGAGGCAAGTAACTACGTGCACTGCCAGAAAACCGGCCCTGAACAAGCATACATATACTAAGGTAATGTGTGTGTGTGTGTGTGTGTGCAGTACGTTTCGATTAAAAAAAGTACACTTTAACAAACTGCCTCTTTACTATATCGGATGTTATCTAACATCTTGAAAACTACGAGAAATGAATGCGTTAATAATGCTTGCATACACTTACTACCTCACGGTTTCATTTAAAAGACCATTATATGTAATCAGGGTAGTGATAAAGTACAGCACTGAAATTTAAATTTTCTGTTTATTAATACTTATAGTGCTTCCAAATGAGAATATATACGTGCATGAAACGAATGCCCGAATATACATGTTTAAGCCACATTAGTGTCGCCGGCGGCCCGGTAGAGGTATCATTAAGACGAATGGCGTGTAGCATAAAATCACGAACGTATATAGGAATATTAAGTTCCGTAACGATCCCGCGAACTTCACATCAATACGAAACGTATTTTTCCAACTTCTTAAGTATTCGGAAAGGTTTAATAATAGTTTACTTTAGTATATTTTAGTCGTGATATTTGTGTTTCTCAAAAATATAAAGTATACGTTCATAAAAATATCTTGGAACCTAATATCAAACGCACGAACTTAACACAAATATGTATTCATTACTAGTGTATTGATATCAGCAAGATCGTCTAAGAGCAGCACTAGCCACCTCATTAGTGGTCTACAAATTACCTCAAACCTTGCAACTAACTTTTGTTAGCTTGTTCATTTTAGTTATGGAAACCGTCACGAATAGTCTTTGTTTATTGACAAATGAAAACTTTTCCAATTACAAGTTTACCTAAGCGTATAGCATGCATAGGAAGGTTGGTGGCTACAGAGGTTTACTTTAAATTTGAACCCGTTTGTTAACTGAGCGTTACAAAATTTAATCTGAAAATTAATTGGGTAATTTGCATTGTACAATAGAATATATCACTGAGACTCCAATTATTTTATGTGCAATATTACACAAGCGTGAATAATCTACCTAGGTATGAAAGAAGCGAGTTCTTTTTACTTTCTTACATTGTTCTATTCAACCCTTGCTAGCGGGTGCACTATTCCACCCACCGTCAAAATAAAATCGATTGGAAACAAAAATCTACGACAAATATTTTGAGAGTGCAAAATTTGATTGAGTTGAGACAGCGCCGAAAAGTACGTGACTTATGCTATTTGTCGAACTCCGTTAATTTTATAAACCACAAATGAAAAACATTGCTTTTCAACGAAAAGAGCGGAAACGTTTTCCCCCTGCAGCAATATTAAAATTGTGTACAATATTTCCATGTTGTCCATGTATAATATACACTGCACAAAATGATTAGATGACCATATTTACGTCTCAATAATTTTTTTAGTTTTAACAATAAACAAATCTAATTAGGCATATTTTAAAAATCAACGTTTTGTACGAATATTTTTATAAAAATAAAACCAATTTTACACATCATTTTCAAGATTACAACATCGGTTTAAAAGTACTACAAGAGATAAATACTACAAAAGATAATGTGAAGCAAACAAGCATATTGTCTGTATAATGTAAAGTTGTTAAAAGTAATTCGTTCATAATAAT